>JAHHFK020004590.1:0-113998 GCA_024533555.2 Aedes koreicus | reverse complement strand
AAAGTTAAAGGCTGTAGGATTCCCAATTTGGTTCGTTGAGTGGATTTTCTCTTTCTTGACCGACCGTCAGTCCTTCGTAACGGTAAATTCCGCACGCTCGAGAACTTTCGCAATTACTTCAGGAGTACCACAAGGTAGTGTACTCGGCCCAATGCTCTTTGTGCTTTTCGTTAATGATCTGTGCCCTCGTATTTCATCGTTCAAGCAAATGTTGGCCGATGACCTGAAGATTTTTAGAGTCATTATGTCTGCACTTGACTGCCTTGTCCTTTAAAACTATTTTAACGAACTACTGCTGTGGTGTAACGATAACGGTATGAGGGTCAACATAGCCAAATGTAAGGTGATTTCGTTCTCCCGTCGTACAGAGACCATCACGCATCAATACACAGTTGGTGCGGTTGCAATAGAGCGAGTCACATGTATTTGTGATCTAGGTGTTACAATTGACTCCAAGTTAAAATTTAACAAACACGTCGCGCTGGTTACGGCTAAAGCCTCCATAATTCTTGGATTCATTCGACGTCATACTTGGAACTTCACAGTTATCTACGCACAAAAGACATTATTCTGTACCTTAGTCCGTAATATACTGGAATACGCGGCCGCTGTCTCGTCACCATATCACGCATCACTGATCATCAGAGTCGAACGAACTCAAAAGCTCTTCATCCGATTCGCGCTAAGGAATCTTCCATGGAACGACCCGTTAGATCTGCCCCACTATACCGCACGATGTATGCTGATTGGTTTGCAAACCTTGCGGGCCAGGCGCACAATCATTCAGCAACTGGTTGTCTACGACCTGTTACGCGGCAATATAGACTGTCCGGAACTCTTACGCGATGTTCCCCTTCACGTTCCACCCCGACAATTGAGTAGCGCACAACTAGTCGCTGTACCTGCTCACCGGACCAGTTACGGTTTCAACAATCCACTTGACGCCTGTCTGCGAGCCTTCAACGATGCCAATGAACATTTTGACTTTAACATCAGCAAAAACGTTTTTAAAAATAGGATTAAGAATAGAAGGTAGAGTAGTCTGTACGATTTTTAGTCGAAGACGAAGAACAATAAAATAAAATAAACAGTTAGTTTATAACGTGTGACTATTTTCTATACATCTAGGCTGCATTATTCGGTTTATCGATTTAATTTAGCCAAATTTCGATCATTAGAAAATCGTGGAGATAATCTGTTCAACTTAACCATTGTAGTCATGATGTCTAAAAAGTTCAGGAAATCGAAAATTACGCGGAAGTGAGCAACTATAAATTGATTTATAATGTCTCAATTGATTTGAAATAAATCAGTTATCCTGATAGCAACATTATTTTGTTGATTATCGACGAATCAATGACATATTTGGTACATAGGCTGAATGAAGGAGCTAGCCTAACATTACATCCCGTTATACCCCGTTCGCACTACAACCTATATTACGTAATATAGAGTATCTTGACATCAAATGCCATGCACGTTATTTCCAGTGAAAACTAGATGTATAGATGCTGATATCAAGATACTCTATATTACGTAATATAGGTTCTAGTGCGAACGGGATGTTACCCTACTTTACTCAGGGTAAGTTCGAATTTCGAACATAGCGTTTGCTCTATTAAAAAAAATCTTGGTTTTCCTATTTATCTTAGGTACAAAAAAGCATTGTCGGTAAACGAAAAAATGTCTGATGTATCAATTCAGGAAGATGTCTGACGGCAGAGGAGTATCTGGAGGATGAACAGAATCACAGCAATTCTATTCTATTTACCAATATTACAAATATGCTAATACGCTATTTCTTTTCTTTTCAGGTGAGGCTAATGAAAATGGAAATCGGAATCCAACAGGCAGCGAAACTACCGGCTGAAAAGCTGCTGATAATGCGAAGTTTCTGGATATTCTGGCATCCTTTGGAAAAGCATTGCTGGAAAAATCCCAAACGCCAAACTTTTTTTTTCCTCTATTATTGAAATTTTCAGCCCTGGCCTGTTTCATCTCCCGTCGTAGTCACTCAAATACCTTTTGGGTATTTTCGTAGCTTGTCCGGGGGTGAGATTCGAACTTGTGGCTTTGGCGTGAGAGGTATGGATGTTAACCACTACGTCGAGGTCGCCCCCCAAACGCCAAACTGTTTACGTCAACTACCATTGGAAATGGTAAATTTACTAAATATTCCGTGTACATTTTATGTTGTTTCTTCCACGCAACATACGATTTTGTTAGTTAGATTTCAACCGAGTATGCTTAACAGGTGACTCAAGATTTTGTGCGCATTTACGCATAAGTTTATACTTTTTATTCATATGGATTTGTATGTTCGCAAAGTATATACTTAAATTCTTGCCTTTGTCATATCGATGTGAGTAAATGCTCAAGTAAAAGGTTTGACGTACGCATTTGAGCAAAGTAAAAGCTTTTACCAACAACTAAACCCACTCCTTGAGTCTTTTTAAGGGAATTCAGTGGGGAGGTTAGGAAAAATCGGTAGTGTTGTTTCTTCTTTCTTTGTTTAGGAATGTCAAGCTTATTGCTTATCACAAATAGCTTATCAAACCCAGAAACCTCCAGCTTGGTAGCTTTGTAGCTACGCCTTTCATGACAAGCAAAGAGAGGACACATCACCAGGATAATTTAGTATGAGCAAGACTCGTTTGCCGGTAACTCATTTCACAAGCTAAATTTCTTAAAACAATTTTTTTTCATCAATTCTGTCTAAGATTGTGAAGCCAAAACTTTTATACCTAAGGCACAACATCACTAGTTACAGTAATGCATACTAAATGACTGGAGACTGGTATTACTGTCGCTCTCACGCCATAGATATAAAAGCTTTAACACATCGCACATTTTGACAAAATTGTTGAGAAAAACATGCGGTGCAAGTTCATCATACATCAGTTTTTTAAGTTAAATTAAATTAAAATATGTTACCAACAAACGAGTCGTACTCAAACTAAATGACTCGACCCAGCCCTACTCAGCACTACCGACCAAAGCAAAAATTTATTCATACGCTGGTTATCTTGAAATTGAAGAAGGTAACTTTCGAATTGAATGCACTATTATGCAATCTCAAGATAACCTGCTTAGAGGCAAATTTGTGCTCATCAAACTTTTCTGGTGAACTTTCACAATCATGCTTACAAACCGATGCTTCCAAAATTTGGAAGTAAGCAGTACAATATAGCAAGGTGCGAAACCTGTTTGTTTAAAAATACATAAAATTGAAGCGATGTGTATGTAAATGTCAGCAGTGTGTTTCATATTCTAGGCTATCCACAGCCGGTTTTGAGAAATGTGGGATTCCCCGAGAAATAGACAGACCGGCTACTTCAAAATTTTACAAACGTTTGCGAATCTAATGGGCATATGGCAGCCATATGGTAATCTAAGGAGAAAAGGGGTGTATTTTGACTTGGATTATATATTTACTAAATAACTCTTATTATTTATAGGATGAAGTAGACTTCGGCAGCGGAGCATTACCTATTATCCATTGCTATTTGCCCTCTGGAAGGCGAGAGTTGGTCCATAGTCGAAGTTAACCCTATTCAAAATCGAAGATTTCCTGAAGTTAAGGACATATGGGATCAATTCCCTATCACTTTGAAGTTTTCTGAGCACAAACCTTAAATACTATTAGGACTTCAGGCGTGACATTTTTTTAAATCGTTTAGTATTTAGTTCAATATTTAGTCTCGGAAACGTGAATTGATAATTTACCTAACCTAACAGTTCATATGGAAAAAGAACTCCCTCGAGTATCACCATAAGGTTATCATAAAAAAGGCTTAGTATGCGAAAAACATGAGTTATTCAACAAATGGGATTTTTTTCAGACCGGATTGAAATAACCCAAGCAGCACACTACGATCATAATTATTTGCAGCAACTTGATTATAACTTAACAAGTCACATTTATGTTATCTCAACCGAATGGCAACATGTGCACTATTAGGGAACTGGCTTTCCTTCAGTAGTGTATGCATAGGGTGTCCCAGTAAGTCTAAGCATGATTTGTAAATTACAATACGAGCTCGGTTTTTAAGTAAATTGAGTTTTTATTGCACTTCTCTACAATATTCTTCTACAGATCAACGTGACATTTCCGAGATCTCTTTAATCGTACGCCAAAGTTAATGAGCAGTGTTAGATCAAAAGTCCGCTGATCTAACACTGCTCATTAACTTCAGCACAGACTGTTTTCCAATGATTTTTGATACTTTTTTCCACTCTCTTTTAAAAGTTTCGATAGAATCCGCTGCCTTGACATGTTTGCGCAAATATGTCTTTGTCAGACCCCAAAAAGTTTCTATTGGTCTTTTTTTACTTAGTTCGTTTATTTGTAAGGCTTAAACGTGTGTGACACTTTGCGGATCCGATATTCAATTTTGTTATCTAAAACGATTTGCGTTATGGTGTTAGTAAGTGGGGCACCAATTACTCGTGGCTGGCTCGAGGTTAATGGGTCACATTATCGCTTGGAAGGGACTAGGCAGGTAACTTATTCAAGTTAATAATTGCTGCTCATGGCTGCGGCTGCAATCAAGTCCTCGGTACCTATAGCCCCTTTCAGGGACTAAGCTGCAGATGGGTGACCACAGCTTGCTGGGCAGGTACAAGTAGCACGGAAACAAGAGGAAAGTATAGCTGGGACACAATGACTGAGAATTTACTAGCGTGGAGGGAAGGGGGGTTATGACATTACACATTAAGGTCAGACAAACAAAGGAATTGCATTGCACGCATTCCCAAAACATCTCTTACCTCGTGGAAGGGTTGTCTACCTCAGGCCACTAGGGTATCCAATAGTCGTGCTCTGGAGGCATCATTACCCGGGCAATACCAAACTGCGTGATCGATGTCATCATAACCGGTTCCACACCTACATATGTTGCTATCGACGAGGTTAATTCTGTAGAGATGTACGTCTAGCGAGAGGCGGTTGGACATAAGTCTTGACATCACACAAATGAAACCGCGACTTACACCCAGACCTTTGAACCACGATCTCGACGAAACATTTGGAATAATGGAATGTAACCACCGCCCAAGAGAATTACTTGTCCAATCGTTTTGCCAACTTTGAAGAGAACTCTGGCGTACTAATGGGAAAAATTCATCATGTGAAATTCTTCGTTCAAAAATCCCGCCTTCTTTTGCGCCCACCTTTGCTACACACTTAGAAATTATGAATTTTACACGGGACGTAATTCATGTTTGTAAAAAGTCGGGGAACGTAAAGAAAGATTTCGTGTAAAATTATGTCTCCCGAAACTGACAAATACGCAAATCGACGAAAGATGTGTTTGATTGAATTTATTTTCTCATCTCTTTGAACTCATTCTTATGTCCTAAAGGACGCTTGCATGTGTCGGTCTCAGGGGACAGAAATTTACTTGACATTTTGGTAGTGTGTAGAGAGCCCGCCTTCTCATTGCCTGGAATTGAGCAATATTAGGGGACCCATACAAAGGTAATCCTAAATGATCTTCCGACCAACGTACACATCTGCTCCCTTATTTTAGAAAGAAAGTCAGATGAGTGCCTCACTGTTTTCATTTGATAAAACTGAGACTATCCGAGAAGATGAAATAATAGTCTATGGGCATGTCGGAAATTATCCCCAATGCGAAATGGATTGCTGCCAGCTCAGCAACATATACGGAACAGGGTTCCTGGAGTTTCCGGAAGGCAGAGGAGTATTTATAGTAGACACCGAATTCAGTGGATCCATCAATGCGCGACCCATCAGTGAAAATTCTGCTATTGCAATTGGCATGTTGTTACTTTTCAATATAAATAAGGGGAATTAAAATAGGTTGAAGTTGATCTGAAACTCCTTGAATAGCCTGTTTCACAGAGAGATCGTAGTCAATGGAGGAACTGTGATAAGCGAAGCGTACACTAGGAGAATTATAGCATGGAATACTAATATCTGATAAGATATAGTTAATATACATTCGCAAAAATCGAGACTGGCTACTCAATTCGAGCATTTCTTCGAAGTTTTCAATCACAAGGTTGATACTGATTCCACACTTGATCAGTATTCTAGATGAGAGCTCCCAGAAGCGGTATTTTGTTTCAGACTAATACTGTATAGAAATGTATTGAAAATAAGCTATCCACGTACCTTTGCGTTGTACGCGTGTATTTGTGATGGTTTTAATGTGTTCATCAAAGCATGCTATGCGTTTGGCTGTCATCTTTCGTTTGTTTACTTGTTTGCACGGTTTAAATTCTTCGTTTTCAAAATGTTACGCATTAACAAGACGTGAAAATTAAGGTTTTGGACACATGGCTACGTGAAAAGGATGTAACGGGCTTCAAATGGTGAGTTGACAACTTCGAAGGAGGGTGCGACCGACCTCTGGTTCTACAAGTTCCTACCTCACGCCTCCACGAGTCATATGATCACAAAAGACTGCCAGCTGAAACATGGAGACGCTGGTTGGCGTAGCTTCGGCAACGTTGTCAATCTGACAATAGCGAAGTGAGGGGGTGCGACTGAAGATCGTGTGCCTTTAAATCATATTATATATTTTCCATTCTCATTTTATTAATAATTTGAGCACGCTTTGGAGTCATCTTTGCATTCTAAAACCATGTAAGACTCTGGAGTAACATGACAAACATCAAAGGCTCAATTTGTTTTTCAGCATTTCAGCATAACTTTTACTCTAAAATTGCACTTCTGAACTTCAACTACTATATTCATAAGAGACTGGCATGCGCTTATAGAAATGTAGGATTATATTTTAAAATTCTGTTTAGTGGTATTACGGTAAGATAAGCCCTTTATTTCAGAAATTATCCAACCGGACTCTTCGTTCACTCCAATTGCTATCTTTGAAATGTTGCTAGAACAGTATAAAGAAAAACTATTACAACATTTCTTATAGAATAATATCTTTTATTGAAATTTTATCTTTGATATTTGGAATGATATATTCTATTTTCAGCTTTTCCAGGACTAGTGGGATATTATAACATATCTAATTTTTATTTATTTTTCAGTAACAATCCATTGGATGTCAGATATATTTGATACATATGCATATTATGTTCCCGTATTGACTTACTCTGACCGCTCTTTTTGCGCATTTTTTTCTATAATGATATCTTAAATTTTTCGTGTGCAAAATATACTAAATATTAAATAACATAAAACGTAGAAAGGGAGGGACCATCAGGGCACCCAAGTGAATCGATTTAGATAGGAAGCATGGGACTGCATCCTCCCTATTATCAACATTTCGCGGGACGAGGGCGGGCTCTTCGACCTTATCTATTGGGTTTATTCTGTCAACCGAGGGCTCGATTCTAGTGCTGTGAGTGTGAACTTGCTTTTGGAAGGAGATTCTTTTCCCTATAATCGTGGGTTTCGCGTTAGTGCCTCTGCTTACGGGCACGCCCAAACGTTTGTGGCCCTTCATACAGGAGCATGATGATCACAAACAACAATAGAATCCTGATCAAATCGTTTATCAGATTATTCCACTGCAATGGAAAGTTACCATGCTACAATAGATGGTAGTATTACATAATCATAATCATCATCATCATGGCTACGTGAAAAGAGTGTAACTATACGACAATTGACGAAGCGCTTTGGAATTCATCACACGAGTATAAAATCCATCACAGCCAAGTTTGGGGATCACTGTTCTTTGGATGAACTGCCAGAAAGAGGCAGAAAGCCCAGATCCATCCCAACCCTAAACTGGATCAGAAAGTAGGTAGCTTTAATTCGGAAGAACAAATCAATGTCGATACGTGATTTGGCCAATAAAGACGGAACCAGCCTCGGAATGATTCAACTTATCAAGAAACGGAACAACCTGAAGACCAACAAGAAGCAGAAAATCGCCAAACAAAGTGCAGAACAGAAGCAACGCACAGCAAAGAGGGCCTGGAAATTGTATTCGCGAGTTTTGACTCAAAACCCCTTCCATGATCCACAATTTTACACGAGCCGTCTGTCAAAGGAGGACTGAAAGAACCCTTCCAGGTCCACAATATTACATTGCCGTCGATTCAAGGGAGAGGATGTAAGCGAAGAAATAGGTGATTCAAGTGGAGAAGTTTGGTTCCTGCGGTATGAAGTCTACCATTTTTTACACTACTAGAACAATCAATGCGGAAATCTATCGATCTTACTGTCTGCAGAAGAGGTTGCTGCTTTTATATCAGAAGCATAGTACTCCCCCACATAAACAATAACCATAAGAAATGCCTAACCACCTATTTGGGGTATCATCTCAATTGGATGGTATGGTCATACCATCTATAAACGTCCTGTATGGTACAGTATATACGCCTCCATGATACAAAACAAATCTCAATCGGCTCACGGAAAAGGGTACAGATTTTGTTGAGAAAGACATCAATCCGCAAAATTGCCCTCAGCTTCGGCCCATCGAACACTATTGGGCGATTGTGAAATGGGTCTTCAAAAAGATTGATAAAACACCTGAAAATATGCAGCAGTTCAAAAAAAGATGGCCAAGAGAATAAAGCGTCCAAAAAATGAGATGAAACAGTTGTCCGGAACATAATGAAAAGTGTTCGATCAAAAATTCGCAAATTCGTGAAAGAATAATATCAATTTCATCCGGTCTTCACAATGTTCAAATTCAGTCCCGTTGGTTGAATAAAACATTTTTTTTTATATTATTTGAAAGAAAAATATTTGGATAACTTATTTTCGATACAGCCCTTATCTGTAAATAGAAAGTAAGATGAGTTAATACACTACCTTAGTTGTTTCCTTTGAATTGTACACCTATTTCGATCTCAACTAAAAATCTCATCTTAAGTGTCTTGTACACGGCTCGACTGAAGAAATTTATCGCAGTTTACACTTTTTATACTAAAACTGAGTACGAACAACCATTCCCTGCCCTCTCTTGGTATGAAACTCATATTTATTATACAACTAGTGTAGTTACCAAAACTTTTTTTCTTTTCTGGACAGCTTCTGCTTTTCCTGGACAGCGTTGTGGGTTCTAATTAGAAAAGTCGTGAATTAACGTTAAAATCATCTGTTTTTAATCATAAAGCTGCTTTCAGTTTTCATGGTCTAAATACTGTAACATTTTAATATCCGATATCATATTTGAATGACCCTCCTTAAACCTCAATTTATTTTTATGTCATGTCATGTCAGTAATCATTGCGAGTTTTTCCGGTCTTGTAAATTTAAGAACAGACGTAAATTTTGGTCTAACAGGCCGCTCCTTTTATGTGCATTCAAGTAGACATACATTTATGATTTTTTTCTTAGAGTGTAGATCAGATCGCATAGGAGTTAATCGTATGAAATTGCTGGATAACTGTGTTTAGTCTTTTTCTTGTTCATACTGTTAATTTGCTCCAGATTTTTTTCGTAGATTTCCTCAGACTTTTTCCCACAAAAATGCATTACCATTTTCTAGAAATCTTTTGATAAATTTCATAAAATACTATAACAGCTGTTTTTCTGTTAATTTTGTTGTAGAAATTCTGGTAATATTTTAAAAAAATTAAAAAAAAACTTGTTTATGCTTTTCTCTACATCTACCTTAAATTTCGTGTCACAACCGTACAGCTTGCAACGTGCCTTGTCAACCTTGTCAAAATGGCAACACTTTCTTTTGTGTATGACTTTTATTGCACGGATTAAAATTTATGAAATTTTGAAATTAAAACTAGTTAAGAGTGTAATGTTTACATACGTGCAAAATTTCGTCACAATCTGTCAAGTGGTTATTGAGGTGGCTTCCAAGCAACCTTTTATTGCACGGGATAAAATTTATGAAATTTTGATATTAAGTATTAAGTACTAGTTTAGAGTGTAATGTTTACATGTGCAAAATTTCGTCACAATCTGTCAAGTGGTTATCGGGGTGGCTTCCAAGCAAGAAGTGCTTCGACAAAAAAATATGGGCGCGGTCGTTTAAAATCCAGGCCAGTCCCTCAGGTGGATCGCGAAACAGTTAGGAATCGATAATTAGACCGCAATCCGAACCATTCGATTCGGGACGTGGCCAAGAAGGTCAATTCTTTCGTCTGATTCGTCCAGCAGACAATGAAGCGGGCTGGACTTCATGTCTTCAAGGTAAGGAAGGCGCCTAACCGAATCGATAAATAGAACACAGAGGCCAAATCCTGCGCCAGGAAGCTGTACCGCGTGTGGTTGGTGCAGCCGAAATGCATCGTAATGGACGACTTAAAGCGAACATTAAAGCGGACGCCAAGCAGATCCCCGGCCTGGAGTTTTTTGTCGGCAAGTCCCGCCTGGATGTTCCAAAAAAGTTCCGAAAGAAGAAGGTCGACAAATTTGCCAAGAAGTACTTGGTCTAGGAGGCGATCTGTGGGTGCGACAAATTCAGTAAGTCGCACATGTTTAAGCTGTTTTTATGAATCATAAGCCAAAATTATTTCTGATGTTTTAAATATGAGTGCGTGAAAATGCATGAGAATCTTAAAGATAGATTTTCTTGTCATGAGTTTATTCCCGCAAGGAGTCTCAAGGAACGAGATGGGTTGGTCGGTCTCAAAAGAAGCTAATTAAGTCGTCTTATCTTCTATAACTGAACATCCTATAGAAGCGGTATGGAAACGGTGCAGTAGTCGCGAAGACCTGTTATTACTAGCACTATCGAACGCCTGTTCTGCTGGTAGAAGTCACAGGTGATCCCTAGTGGTGTTAAGCGGTTTACTTCTAATTTATTGTGCCAATGAATTAATGGTTAGGGGGTCTAACAAAGTTCAAATCTCAAACGGAGCCTGTGGCACACCAGGGCACCCTTTACAGTATGAAGCCCTTACTGCACTAACCGGAGCAATTCTGAAGTTTCAAGCAATTCTTCTGAAGTTTGAAGTTTGAGGCTAAATAAGAACGAGGTTCTAAAAAGCCCCATCAATTGGTTTAAATCGATTCAAAGTGGCTACTTAGCGTAGGTTGACAATTTTTTTATTCTTGAAACTAAGCATAGTTCGTCTATTAAAATTAGTTAAAAAAACTGTTTGTTTTCTCAACAAAGTAAACCACCATCAAACTTTGTTAGTGACTCCAACAGTATCCAAAATCGGTCTAAATCGGCTTTCAAGCGTTATTGAGAATTTCCATTTTTTTTTTCAATGAAAAACCAGCATCACACTTTGTGGATCACCCCAACAGCATCCTTACTGTTGGTATTAATCGGTTAAAACCGAGAAATTGGTACTTATTTTAATAATTTACTATACATCGCGCAAATTCAGCGTATCGTTTACCAAAATGAACCATGCTGCCAACCCAACCTCATTCAGCATCCCAGTGATTTCCGAGGAAGGGCAGATGATTTCTCGGCTTTCAACAATCCGAATATCACGTCAACATATTCCTACCGTTTCCTTATTTGATCTGAATTCGGGCGAGGTGGGCACCAGTAATGACTTAGTTGTGTATCACCAGTTTCTACGCGTTGAGGATTTATGTTCGTCCTACATTGACTGTGTAATAGCAATTAATCCAGCAATAACAGAGTAGCAACCTCGGGCGGTAAAATATCATTTCGCAGTTTTCCTTTTGCGTCCGGTTCACCACGAATTCGTTGGAGGCCAATTCACAACCGCTGCAACGTTGTACTCTCTCATCTAAGATATACTCATCCGATTTGATTTGCCTTTTTCAAAGTGTAGATGGCAATGCTATGGTCAACCACAGAATACTTGTTCGATTGAAGAGATTCATGAATCTCAATATGTGGACATCATCGAAAAAAATTTAAAATCCCTTAACTGTTCATTTGACACCGCATTTTTCAAATTCAATTCCAGGATTAAGTTAAGTTTTTGAAGGTATTTAAAGAGTGTATTCGATAAAGATGGCACACACATTTACTCACCAAAATTAACCCGATTACCGGATTTTATTGAAATTTTCAGGGAATGATTTACAAAATTTGTTTTATTCCATTTCATCACCCATCCCAAATGCCCGCATCTTCCTTTTCACTCCACCCATCAAATTTTGTATAACCGATTTTCCAGTGTTTTTGTTATATTTACCCAAATTTTCTTCAACTCCAGCTATGTTTTAATAGATTTGGGATGTTTTCGAAGTTCCGTCTTCATAATTGCCCAGAATTTTGATTGTAAGTGCACACCATTTTTTCACTGACAATTTCATTTTTCGACAACATGACTGGAACTATAGTATAAATAACTATGAAACTTGACAGATGTAAATAATACACTATGAATTATATTTACTTCAATTTTCAGGTTTTTTACTCCTACGGTTCAAAAGTTAAGATTTTCGGTGTGCCATTTTTATCGAATACACCCATTATCACCATTCCGACATTTTCTGCTACGTCTGAGCGATCGTTTAAAGGACTCTGAAGGTTCAATACCTATTTGAGATCCAGTATGGGACAACAGCGACCGATTTCCTTATCTCTACTGCTCTTTCACACGGACAAGGCGAATGGTTTGGATGAGGATAAAATCGTTAAAGAATGTATTTCCAGAAGTGAGGAGTCTCAAAATAGCAGCAGCAAGGAACAGGATGCTTTCGGTAGATACGTAGAAGTCGTTTTTTAATATGCAAATATGAATTCAAGCTGAAAGATTGTAATGAATATAGTATAACTTTCCATTAAGGCAGTGTTAATAGCTATTTGCGATATTTCAAATTGAAAATTGCATTCAACCATTAATTATGTAAATATATTTTCATAGAAGTTTTAGATTAAATCATAAGTAATTTTCATATTTTTTTTCTGAGTACTCCTTCCTGTAATCCTCCTCTTTGCTTCTTATAAGTTTTGGTATTGTTACGCTGCTTGATATTTTGCACAGCTCCGATACGAATGCTCAGTTTTTTTTCGGAAAATTCAAGAACAGAATACGAATTCTTTGACTTCAAAAGATGAAATGCTGTCAGCTCTTTTTTCAGTTTATTTGTCCTTTTCTGGCTGCAGATTTCGGTAGGTCTGAAAAGCACAATTTCACCACACTTATTCGCGATTTTGAAAACAGTACACTTCGAACACCCTGCTAGTTTCACCAATTCCCGAAACGATAGCTTTTCGGAACACCATATGTGCAGAATGAATCTGGGTGTTGACATGTTAATGCGACCCTTTTTTGTAATTTGAAATCTATTTCAACAGTTATCACACAGAAAAAAAAACGTTCCCGAAAATAAAAACTGACCGTGAACTAGTTCACGTTTTCAGGATATTTCCCTTTAAACGCTATTTAGTTCATGATTACGTGATTCAGTTCGCGGTGTATTTTTTTCTTGTTCTCGAATTCATGATTGCAGTTCACGGATCTGGTCACGCATTTTTTTTCGTGCAGGTGTATTTCCAAAAAAAAAGCATTTTATTTACCCTCTGATATAAAGTTCCTAATTTTGGATAAAGTTTCTACCTAAGCCCAATAACAAACAAGTGCCCACTTTATAAAATGAACATTCTTTTAACAGATCTTAATTGTCGTCTTAGAGTGATACGATCCGGAAGCTTCTGCTTTGATGCCACATCAGATTTTCTAGATTTAAGCAGCTCTCGAACAAACAAAAATACGATGGTAAAATTTCTTTCCTATATTTGGCGGAAACATATAGCTTTCATAGCAGAAGATTGGGTATTTAATCCCATTCCTGACCGCTATTTACACCTACAGCCTGAAAAAAAGTAAATTGGTAAGCGCCTCGCCCGGCACTAGCACGCCTCTAGCGTTGGGAATCGAAAATCTTCGACAGTGGTTTGTTTACACTTCTATAGAGAACAACTGGTGCAAGCTAGTCCATCAAGTTCAGATATAACGTCAAATGGAACTCGAAAGAAGATAAAATATTGTGTACAAACACCTGGAAAATCCGGAGTGATCCGGTTCCAAGCTTGCTAAAGTGCTGAAGATGCCGACAACAACAGTTTGTCGAGTGCTCAAAACCTACAAGGAAACCCTGATTATGGAAAAAAAAAATACGAAAAAACTGGAACCAGGGATCGTCAGCTGCACAGCAAGGTGTTGAGATGCGTTAAAGGCAACCCCGGTCTTTCGACCTGAGGTGAGGCCAGCATGTACAACGCCAACTTTCAAACGGTGCGGAACATGGTTGCCAGGGAATGATACAATTCGTACAAAGCCAGTAAACATCCGAACCGGCTCATGAAGCAGAACTCCGTGGCCAAAAAGTGTGCAAGGCTCTTATACGACCGTGTTTTGACGAAACACAAGGGCTGCACTTTGATCGATGAAGAAACGTCATTGATTTTAAGCAGCTTCCCGGTCAAAAGTTTTACCTCGCGACTGGACGTGGGGAAGAACCGGGTGCCGAAATTTTCAGGTAGCCCCTCCAGATGCCGAACGAACTTGCTAGGTTCGCAGCTAGGGGGTGAATGTATGTCGCTTGATGCGGCCGATGTGATGATGAGGTGACAGAGGGGAACTCTCAAAACCCTCGTCCCTTTGGTGATCCGACGCCGATGCGTCCTAAATGCCGTCGGTTGGATGACTGCTGCTCACTCGCAGCTAGGTGGTGAATTTATGTCCCTTGATGCAGCCGATGTGATGATGAGGAGACAGAGGGGAACTCTCAAAACCCTCGCCCCTTTGGTGATCCGATGCGTTCGTAATGCCGTCTGTTAACTGAATGAGCTTTAATTTGACAATGGTGCTCTTTTATAACTGGCAAACTCGCAACTCCACCAATCATGGAATACCAATCGCCTGCCTATTATATGCTATATCTACCAAAGGGGAGGTGTTATGAGGGATCTTTTCTTCCATCGTAGGTTATTTGAAAGTTTTTTTTTATAATTATTATTATTATTTGTCTCTTATACAATTTATTTATTATTGTCTCTATTTCTACACCGGGAAGATTCAAGTTCGTGTTTGCCGTATTGTGGTCACATCCTCGACGATGACATCCCAAGTTTACATCGAAGAATGCCTGAAAAAGCGTGTATTGCCGTTCATCCGCAAGCATAGGGGCAAAATCATCTTTTGGCCCGATTTGGCCTACTGCCACTACTCCAAGGTGGTTCTGGAGTGGTATGCTGCCAACAAGATCGATTTTGTCCCCAAGCTAATGAATCCTCTGAATTGCCCGCAATTTCAACCAATCGAAAAATACTGGGCAATTTCAAAGCAGCGACTTCAAGGAAGCGGCGGAGCAGTCAAGGACATCCAGCAAATTCGGGCAAAATGGAAGAAATGCGCTGATTCCGTGTCCGTTTTCACTGGCGCTGATGGGCTCCATCAAGAGGAAAGTTCGAGATTTCGTTCGAACTGAAGAAATTTAACCATCTAATGCTGAAACTTTGATGTTTTATTAAAAGTACTGTAAAGCAACCATTAATGGACTTTTTAAACTTATTGAATCACGAATTACAGGTTTTTTTTGCGTACCAATTTGCTTTTAGTCGGCCTTTCATTGATCCAAACTTTTCAACTTTTCCAGTGGTTATGTAACTTTTGGTCTACATAAAGTTTATCATTTCAGGGGCTTCAAATGGTGAGTTGACAAGTTCGAAAGAGGGTGCGACCGACCTCTCGTCCTCACAAGTTCCTACGCCTCCATGAGTCATATGATCACAAAAGACTGCCAGCTGAAACATGGAGACGCTGGTTGGCGTAGCCTGGGCAATGTTGTCATTTTGACAATAGCGAAGTGAGGGGTGCGACTAAAGATCGTGTATCTACATTACATTACATTACACATCATATTATTTTCCATTATCATCTAATTAATAATTTTAGCACGCTTTGGAATCATCTTTGCATTCCAAAACCATTTAAGAGCCTGTAGCAACATGACAAGCATCAAAGGTTCATTTTCTTTTTAGGATTTCAGCATAACATTGAATTTAATTTGCACTTCAGAACTTCATCTATAATATTCATAAAAGACTGGCGTGTGCTTATAAGCAGTGTAGGATTATATTTAAATCAGTGGTATTATGGTAAGATAAGCCATTTATTTCAGAAATCATCAAACCGGGCTCTTCAATCACTGCAATTGCTCTCTTTGAAATGTAACTAGAACGGTACAAAGAAGAATTTTAACAACATGTCTTATAAAATAATATCTTTTACTGAAATTTTATCTTAGATATTTGGAATGATTTATTCTGCTTTCAGCTTTTCTAGGACTAGTAGGATATTAATACATGTCTAATATTTATTTATTTATTTTTTTCAGTAACACTCCAGTGGATGTCAGATATATTTTGTACATACGTATATTATTATTATTATTTTTTCCCCGTCGGCCTATTTCCTTACATGGTGACAATCACCGACGCCAGGAAGACGACTCCACCACCTGGACCTTACCTATTATGTTCTCGTATTGACTTCCTGTAGCCGCTTTTTACATGGTCAAGTAATTTAATTTGTGTAATTTGTAATTTGTAATTCCATGTACCTCATTCAAGTTTGAAATTTAGCATTTTTGTTTTTATGATATCTTCATTTTTTGTGTACAAATTATTCTAAATATTAAATAACATAACGGGGAAAGGGAGGCACCATCAGGGCACCCACGTGGAACGATTTGGATAGGGAGCATGGGACTGCCTCCTCCCTATTGTTAACATTTCGTGGAACGAGGGCGAGCTCTTCGACCCCATCTAGTGGGTTTATTCTGTCAATCGAGGGCTCGATTCTAGTGCTGTCTGTGTGACCTTGCTTTTGGAAGGAGATTCTTTTCCCTATATTCGGTGTAAGTGTCTCTGCTTACGGGCCCGCCCAAACGTTTTGGCCCTTCATACAGGAGCATGATGATCACAAACAACAATAAGATCCTGATCAAATCGTTTTTCAGATTATTCCACTGCTATGGAAAGTTGCTACAATAGATGGTAGTATTACATAATCATCATCATCATATAAGGTTTATCATTTCAGGTGCAGGATAGCAATATCATTTCTCGACTTTTGTAAAAATCTTAATATTTGATACCAAATAAATAAGCATCCATAATTAAATATACCGAGATGAAAAAAAAGCTGAACTAAATCACAATACACAGAGAAAAGTTTTATAGTCAATTTTACCATTACTGGGGGTTAGGATGACTATGGCACTAGTGATTTTGAACCGACTATGATCATGGTCAAAATGACAATTATATATAGTTTTCAGACTATTCAACATTTACTATTACGTCGAAATAGTCCTTGTTACCATAACCATAGTCAAGAATACCATGAACGTAGTGAATTCGACCATTTTCATGGTTATTGTAACCCCATTATATTCAATAGTCATCTTGAGACCATGATTAAAATGTCGGTACAACCACCGAATTATTCTCAGAGTAGGGAAACTGCCCCCATATTAATCTCATTGTTCCTATATTCATCCTACGATGAATCAAACAATTGGGCAGTTGAAGGATCGGTTTCGTTTTCTAATAATGTTTGCTCACGTTAAATAACTACAACAAACATTACTAACTAATCCTGTCACGTGTATATCGTTCTATTTCAAGTAGGATGAATATAGGAACAATGAGATTAATATAGGTACATCTTCCCTATATATAAATGCTGTTACCCTGCTATAACTAAAAGACCTGCTATAAATTAACAGTCCTGTTTTGAGAACCCCCAATCACATTTGAAAGGTTACTGCCATCACTTTTGTTCAATTAGTCGGTCGATAAGGAAAACAATGAAGCTTCTTCAGCTTCTCGCACTGTGTGTCCAACTCAATGCTCTACCGTGTTCACAAGCAAACTTTCCAGTATCACCATGTCCAGATATATTTCAATATGTCAAGGACACAAAGATACTCTCTGTCTACGGTGCGATCACTGTCGAAGGATATCGCAATGGGTTCAACAATTCCTTGGAAGTGGTTCTATCGATGCCATCATTCGCGGTAAGCATCGATGTTTTTTTTTCGCTTAACCTCAACATCAAACGAAAACCATTACTTTCAGCATTCAACTGGTTCCTTGGAGCTACTAAACATCGTTGATCTCCCTCGAAAGCCTGCCAAGTTCAAAATATCTCTGTTCCATCCTTTGCCGAATGTGGTTTCAATCAAGTTGAACAGAAAGATTATATGTAGCGGACCTCCGGCACAAGGACATAGAGTTACCACGATCAATTTAAAACATTACACAAACATTCATATGATAAATGACGATGACGATTCACATGACGACAGTGACAGTGATTCTGGTAGTGCTGAAACTAGCACCAAAGGGCCTCCACTGAATAGCGTTAAATTTAACGGTGAGGAACAATCTGGGACACTGACGTACAAAGAGATTTGTGGACAACCTGCTAAGCCTGCAGTAGCTTTAATGTTTCAAGGGACCAAAACCCGACGAGGCGAGTGGCCTTGGCTGAGTGCAATATATTACAAGAATAGCGACTTGGGTACACTGCAATTCCGCTGTGGAGCAACTTTGATTTCAGAAAAAGTTCTACTAACGGCTGCCCATTGTCTGCTTAGAGAAAATGGAAATGCTCGTCTGCAAGCAAATGAAATATTGGTATCACTGGGGCGCTATAACATTATGGACTGGACGGAAATGGAGTCAAAAACAATCAATCCTCGAGCCCTCGTGGTGCACTCTGGTTTCCGTGGTGATGCTTTCGATTATGATATAGGAGCTATAATACTACCAAATGAGATCAGTTACACCAGCTCACTAAGGCCAATCTGCTTGTGGGACGAATCAGACGATGAATCTACCATAGTCGGCCAGATAGGGACCGTTGTTGGTTGGGGTTTCACCGAGACAGGAATAATCTCCGCGCTTCCCAAAAGTGCCCAAGTACCAATCGTATCCGAAGTGGATTGTATCCGTTCTGACATCGGATTCCAGTTGACAACCTCGAAACGCACATTTTGCGCCGGAGGCAAAGGTATTGGACCATGCCAAGGTGACTCGGGTAGTGGACTGTACGTGCGGCGTGATGGTCGTTGGGTACTGCGGGGAATTGTATCCTTTTCACTCATTGACCCCGACACAGGCAAATGCGATACGCGAAAATATGCTGTCTACACGGATGTAGCCAAGTATCGCGAGTGGTTTGAGGAGCAGGATCTTCAGATTTCATGAGAAGCAGGCGCCACCCCCAGACATGACATATCCCATTAGACGGGCACACGGTCACGAGCCACAGACTGCGAGAAAATGACAATAAAATCGACTTCGATAATGAAAGCATGCGCGCGGTGTCATATTACTTATCAGCCATGAGAATCTTAAAATAACAAGAAATGAACCTGTTAGAAGTCCAGTTGGCGCCGGACGAGCACGGTTAAATAATGAATCAACGAATTAATGCAAATTATTAACTGAAGGGAATTTTATTTTATTTCGTCTAATTGAGATATTAACTTTTATTAAATTGATTGCAACATCCTTTAAATTATATGAAATTGATAAAAAGAAGAAAACAATATATAGAATCTTTTTTATTATACATCAGTTACGACAAAGGAAAAACTAGCTTTTCTCCAGCATGTATGGGTCCCTTTGTTTTATTGATGTTTTGAACAAGATTATCGTTGGTTCATGTTGCCGTTTCAGGAACGCAAACAACATTTTCATTAGCCAGATGCAAGTTTTGACATTTCCGCTCCACAGTGCATAAACACATTCAAATGAAAAGCCTGTCAACATTTGAAGTTATCTTATTTGGAAGAGACAAACAAATTTAGGTTTCTAACGATATTACTGATATACCCACCATTCACTGCAAGGGTAACGGTTGGCAGCGAAAATGGTGGTTTGCTGTTGCAGGGTAAAACTAACTCATTGCAGATTTTGCGAAGTCAGTAGTACCAGAAGGAAGTACGAACCCTTATGCAGTCAACAACTTTACTGAATCATGTAGACTAACCCCCGCACCCCCACCTCCCTAACTTTTAATTTATAATTCTACTGATTCAACAGTATTGGACACATAATAGGTGAAATATTAAAACATATGCTATCCATATTTCGAAAAGGGTTAAACTAATAATTCCAAAAAAAATTATTTCACCGATTTGAACCGTACATGCGGTGCACCATACTCGCCATGTTTTTCGTGAATTTCAGGAAAGAAAATTCACTCTTAAAGATGAACGGTAAACATGAAAATGTGTCAACCTCCTTTTCTATCAAACCTCATGTATTTAAGATTAAGATCTATATTACATCATACTAAATAATACACGCACTTCCCATTGATTTCCTAAACTTATTTATTATAATTCACCAGGTCAAACGTATCGTTTGATTTGAAGATAACTAAAGGACTACTTATATGAGATGAGATAAGTTTGAAAATCTAACAGTGCTTTTTAATCGCAGTTCGATTTTCAATTGAAAATTGAAATTTCAAATTTTCAACATTGAAACGCCAGTCGGCTGTAGGTAGACAAAAATATGCATCATGTAATCCGGTCCGGCAATTGAAGTGCTACATTATACAAACAGATAAATCGATCAAAACATTTTATTTCAAATTCATCACAAATTCACACTTTTTTCAAAAAAATCACTTTTTGAAAATTTACTGGTCAAGTTCAACGTTTTTTCCCTTGCGTTTAACCACTCGCCCCAGACGATCGAGGAACCCAGATCGTACGATGCCCGCAGGTGCTCATTCATTCCCATTGCATCCCAGGCTGCCGCCAGATGTCGCTTCATGATTCCCACACCTTCATGTTTTTAGAGCAGACTTCGGCCTCCTACAAATCCCAGACAGAGCGAAGTCCATAGGGTTCAGGTCCGCCGAACTCGCCGGCCACTCCGAGCTCGAAATGAACCCTGGAAAATGTTCCGCAATCCAGAGTTGGGTTTTCTTCGGTTCGACGACGTTCCGTAGAACTAGTTCCCGATATTTTGGTTGATCTTCACTCCTTCAGTGACAAAAGCCAGCGGAGTCCGGCCATCCCGGGTGATTACGGCCCAAACCATCACCGATGCTGGTTTCTGTCGCCTGGTGGCCATCAGCATGTCTGGCAACCAAACTCTGTCGTTCTGCTTATTTTTACCCGTTCTTGTTTCTGCTCCATCAAAAGTTCTTGAACCTTCTGGATCTTGTAGTGTAATTGAATCACTTTGTTGGAGATATTCCATTTTAAGTAAATGTGTTTTTGTTCATTTATAAAAAAAATCTACTTTTATCCATATCTCGAAAACTGTTCTACTTTAATTTTTGTTTACGGCTTTTTCATATTCTGCATAAAATTTCACATTAGAAATGATGATCAGCTTACCGAGTTCATAAATGCTGTAAACTAGTGTAATTTGTAATGTCACATATGTTATCATAACTTCATAGATATACACTTCATGAAATTTTGGTCACATAAGGTCAATACATTAGTCATAGTGTTGTCAAATGTTGAGCCAAAAATATTGATAATTGACAAAGTTACAGAAGGTTGAACATGAAATTGTTTGGAAGCAAAATTTTGCTCGGCTTTTTTTTGCTGCTGAGAGTATTGTAAAGCTTGATTCAAAGTAAATCTGGACGCACGGTTTAGTACACCACCGTGTCCCTGGTGGTTGGAACAAAAAACGTTTTTCATTGACGAAGGAATTGGTGAAAAGTTTTGCTCGATTGATCGACGCATCTCGAAATTACAGATCATGGAACTTGAGAAAATAAAATTAATTGTGCAAAACATCTTCCTCAAAAATAGCAAAAGTGTAAAAATTCTGTTTCTTGTAATCAAACGTTACAAGGATACTCTGAGTGTGGATAGAGTACAGCGAGGAGAAAGGTGTTGAGGTACGTAAAAGGCAACCCAGGTGTCTCCATACGTGATTTGGCAAAGAAATACGATTCCAACTATTCCACCGTGCGTAACATCCTTTCGAGAGAAGGATATAAGTCTTTTTGTGCCATTAAACATCCGAATCGAACCACAAGGCCCACCCCACACACACCAAACAAAAAATTTTTTTTTAATTCCTCCCAATAATACTAACCAACACCCTGCCTCACCCACTTACACCCCCCCACACCACACATTACACAAAGATATCCAAAAAGCGCCCCCCCACCCGCCCCCCCCCACCACCTTTTTTTCCCCCCCCCCACCAGGCAAGTTCCCCACAAACTAATTTTCTCCCCCCCAAAAACCCCCCCATCCCTCTCCACCCACCAAAAAATTGGGCAATTGTCAAGCAAAAACTTCGTGGATGCGGTCAATACGAGACAAATACACAACAAATGCGTTTAAAGTGGAATAAGTTCGCCGGTACAGTGTCACCAGCGACTCTGCAGTTCATGATGACATCAATCACAACACAGGTAACCTATAAGCATTAGCATATGCAGTAAATCAACCCTAAATCTGCATTTCAGATGCTACAAGCATAATATTAGCATTATATCAGCATCTTGAATGCTATCTGTTGCAAAGTTGAATTTCAAATGCTATTTTAATGCTTGTAGCCTGTAATAAGCATTTCGAATGCAAAATATCATTAATGAAGCATTATTAAAGCATTGCAGTAAAGCAGCCGTATATTGGGCCAAAAGTGGCATTTATGTTGCATTTAAGGCGACTTAATTGCTTGATAGGCTGCCGTTAAGACGCTTTGGAGCTGCTTATCGGTTACCTGGGAAGTAAAGTGCGAGAGTTCGTTCGAAACGGTGAAATGTAATAACTTGTTATACATCGCTTGAAAGCTGAATAAATACCCTTTTGTTTGACATTTTGATCAACCGTGTATGTTGTTTAATTCTTGAGTTATGATCACTTGAATGCGTCCAAATTTACTTCGAATCGAGCTTTAGCTATAGCTCTTGAATTGGTATTTCATATCGAATTCATTGATATATTTTTAGGAACTTTTAACAATGAGATATTCTCTCATTCTCTGATCTACAAATAATAGAATAAAAAACGTAAAGGTGATTGAAATATGAATGAAAGAAAAAGTAATCAAAGGGATTCTCTCAATGTTAGATTCGCCGTAATGAAAAAAGTCCCTAGATTTGATGCTTCTTTCCGATATACTGGAAATGGCCAGTAGGGTGCCAATGGAATGTGTGAGAAACATTTGGCCATCGAGTTTCAAAAGAGGGAAGTGCTCAAAAGGGTTGTGTCCTCGAAAAAAGTCCCCATGCAAAATTTGAGCTCAATCGAACTTCGTTAAGCTGACCCAGGTCCAAAGCAGCATTTTTTTTTATGCAAAATATCTAAGAAATGCTTGAAACGTAGAGATCTGGTGTCACCTCAAAAACAAAAAAGTTTGAAAGAAATCGACCATCTGGCACAATTTTCGAGTTGGAGGAGTGAATTGCGTTTGAAATGAAAGATTTGAGATTGCTGAGATATTCATGGCAATAGTATTGAAACATATCCTGTGTCATCGTTGGCAATTGCTAGCATATTATATGTGATATTTAATTAAAATTGTCCTTTTTGTTGAAAAATTAAAAAAATAGAATTTGAATAGAATATTTTAGATAATAGTATTAAAACATCTGTTATATAATCGTCAGCAGTTGTCTACATTTAATATGTGATATTTCATTAGGGTGGTTTACTTATTTTCCATTAGGGTGGACCTTTTTGTCGAAAATTAAATAAATATCCAACAAAATCAGAATTTGAATGGGATTTTGAACACAATTCTATTTTAACAACTCTTTTATCATCGTAGCCTATAGTCTACATTTGATTCGTGATATTTAATTAGGGAGGCTCACTTATTTTCCAATAGGGTGGTCCTTTAAAGAAATGATAGGATTGGAATAGTGAAGATAATAGTATTTAAACATCTTCTATGTCATCATAAGTCATTGTTAAAATTTAAAATGTAATATTTAGATATCTATTCAACAAAATCCAAAAAAATAAAAACTTGAGAATGGAAAATTAGGAAAATTTAAATTAACACTTCACTTGATCACTTTTGCA
Organism: Aedes koreicus; assembly: GCA_024533555.2. Taxonomy (NCBI): domain Eukaryota; kingdom Metazoa; phylum Arthropoda; class Insecta; order Diptera; family Culicidae; genus Aedes; species Aedes koreicus. The sequence continues at coordinate 90,108 of JAHHFK020004590.1, read as the reverse complement.
CGACATTGAAGAAGTCTGTAAGTCGCAAACAAAATAGACCTGTCAAAGAATAAGCTTTTTCTAGTGGAATTTAAAGGAATTTGCTCGTGTTTACTAGTGATAGTATGAAAAGGTGTTTCAGTTTTTTTTTTAAGTTGTCAAGTGAAGTGTTACTTTAATTTATCCTAGTTTTCCAAGCACATCTCACAAGGAAATCGAGCTGGATCACTTGAATTATTCGCACGGAAGAAAACCGCAAACGGAGAAGGTGATGCTGAAGGCACAGTACGACATATGGAATGACATAAGTGATGGCGTCGGTACCTGGTAGCGGAGAAACGGGAAAGACCGGCAATACAACAGAAGAGCAGATGAGTCAAAAGAATAAGGAAACTGTAGATAGCAACAAATGCAGCAATTACATCTACCTAGCACAAAGACGATTAATCCTACGACCACCTCGAATTGAGGCTCACAGCTTTATGCCAGTTGGAAGTACCCAATGGCCAGGTTTGCCTTTAAAAACTTTTTCGTCGATGCCGCCCGCAACCCTCGCTCCTGGTTATGGGTCAGAAAACCATCATCCAATCGTCAGCACCCGCTTGCACTATCTCGTTAAAAAAAACCTGAACCGCCGTCATCCAATTGAAAATATTGGGTCAAATGTCGGGCTACAAATACGACTTCCAGGCCGGAGGAGGATCAATACGAGACAAATACATCAGACACCGAATACGAAAAAGTGGAATAATTTGGCATCGGGTTACACTCACCCTAATACAATGTTTACCGTCACAAACGGCCTAGTGGGTCAACAGGAGGTTGCCTGCTTACAAGGGAGAACGTTAGCCAACCGTATCAGGTACACTAGCCACGAAAGCGTAGGAAATGTAGGAACGTTAGGTCAAGTCCCTTACCCGCAATATACCAATACCAGTGGTAAGCCAATGCAATTTGTCAGGAAACCCACAGAATGTAAACCAATCCCATGTACCTTTGATATTACCAAAAAATCCTCCCCAACAACAATCTTCACGTGTACCCCCTCAGCCACTGGTTACCAGTTATGAATGACAACGCATCGCAAGTAATAATCTAACTGAATCAACCATCAACGCTTTACAATAATCAAGTGCCGGTAGTGAATCGTGAAGCAAATGCGTCACAATTTCGTCACAATCAGCGGCGAGACATGTGATGCCTAGGGACCTGCCAATATTCAGTGAAATCTCGGAGGAATGGCCAAAGAAAGGTTAGTGCCTAAAACACATCCACAGAAGCCTGTGGGTAGCGGATGTGGAGAACCTGGACGCCTTCAAAGGTGTAAAAAAACCTAGAAAAATGCGTCACAATGGAATCAGTTCGTGCCGGATCTTCTGCTCCCCTAGCATCAGCTACTGGCAAGAGATGCAGACGTTGCAGACTTCGTATATGGGCGACTGGAGTGATTGTAATTTAAGTCAGCTTTCCAAAACGTCTGCAAAAAAAAGTTATGCAAATCTAAAAGGTAACAATAACGGTAACGTACAAGAGAGAGGCCTTTGGCATGACAGTAGGTGAAACTTCATGACCATTTGGAAGCTGCTGGCCAAGTTTCACACCTTTCAAACCCAGTGCTGACGGAGTTAGTACGACAAGTTACCGGCTCACCGTGATCAAACTGGATGTGAGGAAACATTTAAACGGCAGTTTCAGGTGGTCGACTTGCGCGTGTTCGGTAGATATATGTCGAACTTGGTATCAGCAGCGGCAGAGGTGGCCATTCATGGATTCCAAGGACGAAGCTAAAGAAGAGGAGAAGGTGAAAAGTTTTGTCAACGCTCATCTAGCATCAACAAGTGCACTGCAGATCTACCGAAACCTAAACGGAGTCGCCGAAAGCGTCGCGTCTATTTGTCTCATCTGTGGGAAATCCGCATCATCGATAGAACTGTGAAGTCTTCGAGAAGATGAATCGAGAAGATCGCTGGAAAGCTGTATACCCATTACCTGTGCCGAATGTGTCTCGGAAACACGGTAGGAAACCATGTCGGTCTCAAGTGCGCTGCAATGGCGGTTGTTACCCTCGACATCATCCACTCTTGCATGGTACTCCAGTGAACCCACCCTCGTACCAAGGCAAACAATTTCCGACTACGAGCCAGTGATCCGCAACCAACCCAGAATGAAGGTGTTAACGCTCATCGTACTGCGAGCCTACATTATTCGCATCCTACCGGTTAAGCTCTTCAGCAAGGAACAGATTATCACGCTGGCATTCATCGATGAGGGATCGTCCGTTACGCTAATGGAGAAGAGCTTCGCCGATGCACTACAGGTTGCAGGAGCAAGGAAACGTCTATGCCTAACCCGGACATCACCCGGGGAGAAGAAGACTCCATGCAAGTGGAAGTCGAGATTGCGGGAGCTGGAGGAAAGAAGGACATGCGCCTGACGATGTAAGGACTGTGGAATCACTGGCGCTACCAAAGCAGACGCTGCGGTACAAGGAGCGAAGGAACGTTATGGACACCTCAGGAAACTACCGATAAAAGATTTCGAATCCAAAGCGCCAGGTATACTGATCGGTGCGAAGCGATACTCATCTTACCGCTACCCAGCAAATAAGAGAGGGTCAACCAGATGAACCAATTGTTGCCAAAACTCGCCTCGGTTGGGCGATCTACGGAGCGGTGCCAAAAGGAACCACATATCCCAGCTACAATCTTCATATCTGTGGATGCGACAAGGAGAATAACCTACACGAGTTTATGAAGGAGTATTTTACGGTCGAAAATACAGGGGTGTCAGTGATTCGGAGCCCCGAGTCCGAGGAGGACAGGCAGGCTAGATCCATACTCGAGAGTACAACAAAGCGGACCGAAAATGGATTTGAAACCGGCCAAATACGGCGCTATGATTTTGTTGAATCTCCTGAAAGCTACGGGACGGCGATCCGATGGCTGCAGTTCTTAGAGCGACGATTAAAAAGGAATCCAGAGGTGATGAAAGGAAATGAGATAATAAATAACAAATAAGATCCGCAGCAGCTACCTTGGACGGAGTCTTCCCCAGCAGCATGCTGCTGAAAGGACCAGCTCTAGTAGTACCCCTACCAGAAGTTCTATATTGCTTTGGAGAACGGAGGATTGCAGTTGTAGGAGACATAAGGGAAATGTTTCACCAACTTAAAATGAGACGAGAGGATCGTTGCAGCCAATTATTTGTCTGGTGCGGAGAATGGGGTGAAGGCATACTCACCATGCTTGGCAAAATTCGCGAAGAGTATGAATGCCACCGAGCACGCAGAACGGTATCCAAGAGCAGCAGAAGCAATCCAACGTCGCCAGTACGTCGACGACTATTTGCAGAGCTTCGACAGCTAAGAAGAAGCTTGCCAGATCGTAGATGAGGTGAAAATAGTGCATCATCCGAAATTGGTTGTCCAGCTCGTCCGAGGTGCTCCGACGGGTCGGGGAAGGTGATTCATCAACAGCGAAGATTGTTGGAGCCACGGAACATCAAATAGAGCAAGTGCATGTAATGTAATGGAATGCCGAAGAGGATATGTTCGTGTTTTCCAGCACTGTTGACGTGGAAGCAGTCATCCCTATGAAGCGAAGTATCTTGCGCTACGGAATGAGCCAGTTCGACCCATTATGCCTTCTATCTCATTTCCTGATTCATGGACGTGTAATTATTCAGGCTATTTGGCGTACGTAGGCCGGTTGGGACGATGAAGTGGAGGGTGCCATTATGGAACGATGGCGGGATTGGGCTGGAATGTTCATGGAGTTAGGAGTCATTCAAGTGCCGCGCGCATATTTCTCGGGCGTAACGTCAAAAGACATCGAAGACCTTCAGCTACGCGTTTTTGTAGATTGCAGCAACCCCCCCCTGTCCCGGTTTTATTCCCCCCCCTTTTCCCCCCCCCCACCCCCCCCCCCCCTCCTCCGATTGCCGCCCCCCGTTTCCCCCTTTCTCAAAAATCCCTTGCCTCCCCCCCCGCCGGGCGCGGTACCTCCCCTCCGGCCCTCCCGCGGGTGCGCTTATGACTTATCCGGCCCGCTTCGAATATACGAAAAGTATTCTGGACAGATTGCAAAACCGTCCTGGATCCAGTCCAATCATCGCCGCTACAGACAGTTTGTAGCTTGTAAAATTGGAGAGATTCTGACCAAATCCAATTCCAGTGAGTAGAAGTACGTACCCTCGGGGCTTTACTCTGCAGATGACCGTACGAAACGGCAACAAACCAAATTTGAAGCACGAAGGTCGCTGGTTCAAGGGACCGGAGTTCCTAAGACGTCCTGAGGAACTGTGGCCTCTACAATCAGACCCAGAAACCACCGAAGAGGAACATAGACCTTGTCTGGTCTACTTGAACGATCTGCAAGAGGATATCATCGACTTGAACCGCTTTTCGCTTAACGTATGAGAGACTGGTGGACAGTTGCGTTCCTCTTCCGCTTCGTGGGTAACTGTCGACGAAAGCGAATGAAAGAACTGCCATTGATCTCCCACCTTAGCAACAAAGAACTTGCACGGGACGAGAGTGCTCTTTGGCGGCTGACTCAACGATCTTCCTTTCCAGAAGTGGTGATGATAATCAAGGAACCAAAAGATGGTCCCCAGTCAAGGATTGATCGCATCAGTTGGATCTACAAGCTATCACCATTCATCGACGAATGTGGATTATTTCAAATAAATACGCGTATCACTGGGGCAATCTTCGTGCCATACTATACAAAATTCCCCGTAATTTTCCGAATGGACACCTCTTAATCCGGAAACGGTCATCAATGAAGTGCGTCAGCGGTTCTTCGTGCCCTATCTACATGCATTTGTGCGGAGTATAGCAAAGCTCTGCATATGGTGCAGAGTTTCGAAAGCCAAACCATCATGTCTGCGTGAAGCACCGCTTCCGGAGGCGAGACTTAGTTCGTACATCCGGCCGTTCACGTTCGTCGGCCTCAACTATTTCGGTCCTATCATGGTCAAAGTTGGACGATCGCTAGTTAAGAGATGGGTGGCACTGTTTACTTGACTTACCACCTAGAGATAGTGCACTCCCGGTCCACGGAAGCATGCAAGATGGCAATTCGTCGATTCCTTGTACGGCGCGGATTGTCCTTGGAGATAAGGAACGACAACGGTAACAACTTCGTCGGAGCTAGCCGCGAGCTGCAGCAGCAGATAGCAGAAATACACCTATCATCGACCTTCACCAACGCGACCACCAAATTGATCTTCAATACTTCAGGCGCCCCGCATATGGGAGGATTGTCGGAGCGACTCGTTAAGTCAGTTAAGATCGCCTTCGCCACATTAAGCACAACCAGGAACCCCGATGACGAAACGTTCGACGTTTTGACGTTCATCTCCATCGAGTCAGAAGCCCAAAACGCGTTGACACTCTACCATTTCCTGTTTCTGAACTCGCAGGGAGCCGCTCAGCCACCACAAACCATTCCTGCACATCCAGAGTGCCTCAGAACCTACTTGTAGTTAACGAGAAGCTTGGTTGACCAGTATTGGCGTCGCTGGGTACGGGAATACCTCCCGACGATCTTCAAGCACACCCAATACTTCTAGGAAGTCAAGAAACCAGATGATGGAGACCTGGTCATTATCATCGACGAATCGATCCGGAACGGATGGTTATGAGGACGCATCCTTTCAGTTGTAAAGGGATGCGACGGACGAGCCAGGAAAGTCCTGGTGAAGACTACAGGAGGAGTGCTACGCCGACCGGTGACGAAGATCGCCGTTCTAGATATCCAGACATCAGTCAACAATGGAGCTGAGGAGTAACGCTGCATTACCGGAATCGCTGCACCAGCATTACGGGTCGGGGGATGTTGGGTGTAACCTTCGCCACTGTCGACTGACTTCATCCAACCGTGCGCAACTTAGCTACATCACTTCTTGACAGGCCTATTGAAACCTATTTGACAGCAAGGCATTATTATTTCCGCTTAGTTTTTCTGGATTAATTTAGTTGCATACCACATTAAAGTTTACACGAGGAGACCAATTAAAGTTTATACGAGGGAGAATAATTGAATTTGTACGAGAAGACCAATTGTAAGTTGTATTATTTGTAAACGCCCTTTATAACAATTTTTCTCCATAAATATAGCTTTGAGCTCGCCATACATCTAACCCCAGCGTGCTGCAAAGAGCTTCCGAAAAATTCCCTCAACAAACGGTAACGTACATGACAGCACAACATTAGCTTCCGTGATCAAAATACGGATAAGAAGGATGAATAAAATAATTTTTGACGTATCTAAATTATGACAACAGATTGAGAGCTTAATAGGCTACACAAGTTTTTCGTTAGAATTCTAATCATGTTGTCTGTTCTCAACAGAAGCTTTTTATTACTAAGATTAGTAAGATCCTAGCTTTCACTGCACTTGGTCTTATAAATCTCTTGGCTTGTCTGCATGTATCCGTAGCGTTCCAGTTCTACCATTGACATTTTCCAAATTTTTATTTTAGTCCTCAGAGCACACTTTGAAACTCCACAAAATTGTTCCGGACCAATAAAATTTGAAGCTGAACCTTCGCTTGCTAGGCTGTCAGCTTTTTTATTTCCTTCAATACTACAACGGCCGCATACCCAGTATAGAGTTACTTCGTTCCTACAGGCTAATTGTCTTAAAGAAAGAATGCATTCCCACACTAGCTTCGATTTACATGTACAAGCTTTAAGCGCACTGCGCAATCGCAAATCTGTATTTCCTCGTCAAACAATATAGCTTCCTGATTCCAGGGCCATAAACCCCGGCTTTAACCGTTAGATTTTAGTATATACCTAGACGAGTTCAAAGTAGATGCTCCGAAAATTTGTATTTCAGTGGTGAATAGAAACAGCAATCCGTGTGTCTAAAACATCAATCGACTTTTTTTTTTTTTAAATAATGAAGGATATCCAGCTAGTTGGAAATTAGCTACCCCGAATCTTAAAATTTACCGACATACAGTGAAGTTTTCCGGTAATTCATGTTTCAATTGTGAGCAGAGAAGCAAAAGCCTAGACCCAGTGCCCGGTTAACAACACCAGCTTTGAAGGCATCATGTAACAAAAACTATTTTAAAAATTTGATCGACGACGTTACAGTACAACAGCAAACAACAACGAAACTTGGAAAGGCTTGTAGAAGCACATGCTGAGAATGTCGAAAGAATGATGGCTCCAAACGGTGATGTATTTTAATTTTTATATTTTTTTAGAGTCCTTCAAAATAATCTTCAACTTCTAAACCACAATTAAAAAATGTTATTACTGTCGATCTGGTTGCTGCTTTGGACCGCTGCAAAGTGAGTGATCGAAATGCGGTATTTCTAATAGCATCTATAGCGAAATCTTTGGAGCACGACGTTTCAACATTATTGTTGAACAAGGAGTCCATTAGAAATTCAAGAAAAGACATTCGTGTGCAAAAACACAATGAGCTGAAAGCAACATTCAAGCTATAGGTTAAATTAACAGTTCACTGAGATTCAAAGCTGCTTCCTAGTATATTGTCGTCTAAAGCCATCCCCAGATTAGAACAATTTGCTATAGTTGTATCTGGTGATGGCATCCGTTATTCCGTTTTTCAGGGTTATGTTTGCATCATTTGACCACTGCATCAACCACCGGTCGAAAGAAAGGAGCGTTTCAACTTATAAACAAAATGTTTGAAAGACAGCTTATTGGACTTCTCGCATAAAATGATGTGGTGGATCTATGAGGTAAGTTTTCGATGTCGAGAAATGCCAAAAAAGCTGAATGCCAATCCCACAGATAAGAAGAAACATCGATTTCTCTGCGTTATCTAACGCACATAAAGGGAATGCTAGATTTGGCAGCAAATAATGGGATATTTCAAGTAAACTTAAGCCAGATAACGCCTGAATCTAGCCTGTTGTATGAAAGATTGCAAACATTGTTGCATGGCCCATGAAAGATTGCAAACAATGTCGTTACGTACGCCTCCTTTGGCTTGGAATTAAACGAGGGGAAATTTTACGCGCCTGTTAAAATTCATTATTTTTTTCAGTGCCTAAATTAACTGTTTTCGATAATATGCAATGGTTGTTAAGGTTAAATTACGAAAATTTCACTTAAACACAAACTCTTTTGTTGTAAAATTTGATTGGCCGTCCTAAAAAAGACGGTAGTTATTATACGCGTTAGAAATTAATTTATATTTCCGGTTTATTTGGGCAGCAGATCACAATCATGCGATATATGCGTTCCGGATAATAGTTTATGAAACTCCTCGTCGCTGCAAATGATCGACGGCAAGATACTTATAGGAAGATTTTGGTAATCTACAGGGCAGAAAATAATGCGAAAATTTGTTCTATTTCTTTCAAATCCCATTTTCAACTAATTCAAGCAATAATATCAACATTTTCGAGTGCAGTTATCTTTATAAAGTCCTTTTAAACAAATTTATTCAATGTGTCCTCCATTTTTATTAATAACATCCTCGAGCCGCCGCCGGAAGCCAGAGCATGCGTTTCGGACGTAGTCCTCCGACATTGACTGCCATGTGCGTGTTATGGTTGACTTCAGGGTTTTCACACTAGGGTGTGATGTTTTGCAGGCTCGTGCTTCAACATACTACTGTGTTCAAAAAATAAGGTGACTTTTTAATTGAAAAATTGCGCGTTTGCGATATTGTCCAAATTTTTTTTTTACGTTGGTAGGCTTGTTAGTGACATATATTTGGCATTTCATGACATTCCCTCTATAATTAGTTTATTTACGCTTGTGTTTTCTATACGACCAAAAGTGCTTTCGGCGATTTTTACAATGTCTGAATTTGTTGAGCAAAGAAGTGCCATTAAATTTTGTTTGCGGAACGATATTTCTGCTGCTGAAACGTTGAGGATGGTGCAGAAAGCCTTCGGTGAGTCAGCCATGTCGAAAAAATGTTTATAAGTTGTACAATGACTTCAAAGACGGTCGAGAACGCGTTGAAGACTTGCAACGGCCAGGACGGCCATCGACGTCAACTGATGAGCAACACGTGAAGAAAATCAAAGAGTTAGTGTTTGAAAATCGTCGATTAACAATTAGAGACCTTGCCGATATGCTTGGCATCTCAATTGGATCGATTCAATCGATTTTTAAGGATCAATTGGGCCTCAGAAGAGTCAAATCGCGTTTGGTGCCGAAATCGCTCAATTTTTTCATGAAATTTTTTTTGAGTTTTTTGACAAAAATTCGACTCATATCGCTCCACAACCACCGTATTCACCTGATTTGGCTCCGTGTGACTTCTGACTATTCCCAAAACTCAAAAGACCACTTCGAAGACACCGTTTTGTATCGATTGGAGAGATTCAACGAGAATCGCTGCGCGCATTGAGGGGCATCCCGGAAGCCGACTATATGGCCTGCTTCGCGGATTGGAAAAAACGCTGGCATAAGTGCATTGCATCAGAGGGGGACTACTTTGACGGGGATGATTAAATAAAGATTAAAGATTTGATGATTAAATAAAGATTTTTTGAAATATAACAAAAGTCACCTTATTTTTTGAACACAGTATTATGCCCAAATCGAATAATCCAACGGATTTAGATCTGGACTGCTAGGGGGCCACAAATCCTTCGGCCAAAACTTCATGTTATCGTTCAACCATTGTTGGGTTCGATTGGACGTGTGACACGGCGCTCCATCCTGCTGTAGGACAACGTTTTGGTCCTCGGAGAAGTTGGCCTTCACCCAGGGAAGCACTTGGTCCTTTAAAATACCGATATACACTTCGGTATTGATTTTAACTCCAGCATCAATAAAAACAGGCGGCATTTTCAAACCGTTGGACGCCACCAAGGCAAACATCATGACACCAGCCGGATGTTTGGTTTGAAATTTGAATTTCACTTTTTCCGGAATGTTCTCCATTTTCTGCGGTTAAATTAACCGGTCCGTGCGGCTGTTAGCCACAGCATCGATGCTGAAAAGCTTTTCGTCGGAGAACAGGATTATCATTTTTTCCATCTTCAACAAGGAAAGCAATCTCTTGGAACGAGTCACTCGTAGTTCCTTGACCCGGTCCGTAATCAAGTGGCGTTTCACTCTGGCTCTGGAAGATGCATGCAGGTCTTCTTTGATGATTCTCCGCATGGATTTCTCCGAAATATTGGTTTCCTTTGCAAGTTTTCTTATGGAACGTACCAGGTTGCGAGCAATTTTTGCACGGACCGATTCGATCACGTTCGGCGTGCGTGCAAAGCGCGGACGTCCGCTTCTCGGCTTCCGTTGCTTAGGACCATTCTGCAGGGACGTTTTTATGCGGTAAACTGTTGCCAAATGGCACCCTACCACCTTGGAACATTTTGACGAATTTGCAATAAAACAAATAGAATGTTTGGATGCAGCACTTGAAAGTAAACATAAACAAGCTTGAGCACAAACCTCAAATACTATTAGGATTTCAGGCGTGAAATTTTTCAAGAATTGTTTGCTCCACTGGAGCGCATCCATTGGTTCGCTAATTCAGCGTTGTTTGTTTTATTTTGTTTGTGATTTTTGGTCTCAAAAATCGTGAAGTGATAATTAATTTAACCTGTAAATCATATGGAGAAAGGACTCCCTCCAGTTTCACCTTAAAGCTATTTCAGTGAATTTTTCGTGACTCCAAAAAAAATTTTCTAAAAAAAAATTAGCTTGTTAGAAATCAATGATACAAGTTCTACCCTAGGCCCTATCGAATTTCTAATTGGTGCAGTTTTTAAAGTTGCATCCTCAAATCGTTCTGCATTTTTTATCATAAATCCCATTAAAAATTAACGCTAACATAAAAATAACACCAGTCATATATCATGCATTCCTTGCATTTCTCATCCATCGTTTCATTCATTCGCTGTCCAAACAATGATATTCAATATGTCACCCAAAGGAGAATGCATAAATTAAAAATTAATCAAATAGCCTATCAATTCCCAAGCCAACACGCGCCTCGGCTAACCACTGGCGCCACCTAATAAACAAGCTGATTAGGTTTTCTTAAGTGAGTCACGGTGGTGAACCGAGGATCGCCCATCGTTTATTCTCCTCTTTCTAAAAAAGCCAAAAAAAATTTTTCCATGCGAAGTGTCCCATCAAGCGATCGAATGTCCTTTTGAACATTAACATCGATTTTTATCGCCGCAATAATCGTCTGCTGCGTTTCGTTGCCCATGCTTCCTCGATACGCCCCGGAGATTTCGCGCGGTGCGATATGCTAATCCACGCAATCTATCAGCCCCTACGAGCACTACCGGATTTGAATATTCGTCGCCGTCGTCATTACTAATGGAGAAGATGTCAGCCAATTGATCCGCGATCGACGATTTTATGAAATATTGCTAATGGCTTTTAATGTCGCCGTTATGAACGCCTTCCTTTCTTTCAATCTACATATAAGCGAATTTTCATGCTCTTTTGATAACGACTCCCTCTCTTATTCTTAAATTCTCTGACGGCGAACGAAAACGATCGATTCTCAGCAGGATTTGAAGCCTTTTCATTCAAGCCCCCGGCATCATCTACTCTCAGTTGAAATCGAACAGCCAATCAAGCAAGACGTGTTTAGCTAATCTTACCAGCAGCGCTAGAAGAAAGAATGTCGCGAGTGAAGTATTCTAATTGCTACCTTTGGCTTCCTGTAATCGTTTTATTATGGGATTTCACAAATTCCATACCAACAAATAACCCAGCACCGCCGGTTTCCCCCTGTCCCGGTTTTTTCACATATCAGTACGATACCAATCGATCAGAGTACTACGGACTGGCAAACTTACAGACGCAAATAGTCAAGAATTCAGCAGAAGTGGAGATGTCATTCTCAATAGCCGCCCAGCTGCCATCGGTAAGTACCTAGGGATAACAAATGATTTTAATGCATTAGAGCTGCAATGACAAGGAGGCACCTTTGAAGACAGAAAAGGAAACTGCCACCGTAAATAGCTTAATTAAAAAGTCTGCCTTGGTGAACTGGAGGATAATGAAGTCATCGCACTAGTAGATATAGAACTGGTTCTCTGGCAATCACCGTCTATAATCTCATGAATTTCAACAACCCGGTTTTGCATATTATGTGTAAGCACCGTTCATATTGGTTGATTCCAGTCAATTTTTTGCGAGTAGGCCAGTAAGGATTACCTGATGATGATAACAGAGCACATCTGGGATTTCCATTTCAATATAGAGAGTGGTTAGGCAATCGCCCCGCGCAGTAGGACCGAACTTGGCAAGAACAAAGTGATGCAAACAAACTTAAAACAATAATTTAAAGAACTTAATAAAGTGTGAGCTATGCAGTTACATAGCTGGTAATTAAACGTTTTTTAAATAGTTTTTATCTCACTTTGCTATAAAGCTACCTATCAAGGCGTACTCTAATCTATCTCTTTGATCTCAGCATTCGGACTTAGGTCGTATGAATAAAAAGAATAATATCAACTCTTCCGGGATATTCTTAGGGAGAAAGTAAATTCAATTGAGTTTTACAAAAATATTGAATACCTAAATGGCTGATTATGCCAACTCATTCGTATAATAAAAAAACTACTATTGGCAAGCAACTTATCCAGTATAAATAACTAACAAGTTTTTAATTCCAATTTTTAAAACATAGTATATGCTATGCGGTATGCTTCAACGTTCTCAAAAATATTGTTTTTTGGCCATTGCTCATTATAATAGACTGTTTTCATCATGCAGTAATGTGGTATGCTACTTTTAGCTTTTGAGTTGTGAAATGAATTCAAATATACACATTTCAAAATTCGTTGTAAAATAGTTATGCATACATATAAGTTGCAAAAAAAAGATTTTCTCAACACGAGTCATACATTTATCCAACGAAGTCTACCGAGTTGGATGATTACGATGAGTGCTGGAAAAAAATTGTTTTGGAGTTGAAGTTATTTTGGAGTTTCAGTAATTACATATGTTTCGCCAAAAAAAACCTGTGTCCTGTTCAGAACAAGTTAGGTAATATGTTCAAAAATATTTAAAAAATCATTTGTGGTCTGCCTGGCTACACCATCTCCGAATCGAAGGAAACTTGGTGTGTGTCAAAACCTTGTCATTCTTATCAGCTTTGCATACTATGTTTTAAGAAAATTTATCTAGACTTACATGTACAAGGGATTGAAGCTTGTCAACACAAAAACAAGAAAATCTACAGAAATTAATTTGGCATAAAAAAAAGTCACCTCAGAAATGCTTGTTTAGTTGCTTAAAACTCTTCAGAAATAGTCGCGGGGGATATTAAAGGAAGAATGTCTTTTTATACAGCAATCTCTTCATCTTTAATAGCTTTTAACGTTTTTGCTTATAACGTACCATACGTCTCCATTTTTTCTTATAAATTAAATCTCCGGATCATTCTACGAGTGATCAGTGTAGTTTTTTTTTCTGCAGTGCAGTAATTCATTAAGTGTAAAATAGTGACACTTCTGCCGGTAAATTATTTCCATCGCGCACACAAAATCGTTTTTTCACCAGATAAGTTGGAGACGATTGGTCTCTGATGTTGATGTTAACTAAATTTTGATTATATTTTGTCCCAGTAACGGCTGGCGACTGTTTTTTTTTCGACTGTTTTTTTTTTGCACATTGTTTTATTTTTGTGTTTGGTATGCATGCATTAAACCTAGTAATTGCCATCCATAACCTCCAATGACACATTAGAACAGTCAGAGCATATAATAGCATGTAGATTTCACGAATATTTTCTCGATAGTACTCAGTCCATTAATCAATCCATTGAGCTAGTAGATGAGTCAGACTAAATAATACAGCCGATTAATGTACTGTACACACTTATAAAATTTCATGTAAAATTTAGGCTTTTTAAATGCACCCAAACGAAGCGGCTGGTAAGACTTAAATTTAAGTTTTCTTTCAAATTTACACGAACCAAAAACTTAACACTCAATTTTACATGTCATGACGTAAATTTTAGTCACAACACTTATTTTTATAAATTTTAATATTTTTTATAAATTTTAAACTATGTTTAAAAAACTTATGAGTTCAATTAAAGATATCAACAACTATGGTAGTGCATATTTAATTTTTTGATTCAAGTTTTTGTTCAGAGCTGTAAACCAAAGAACCGAATCACTCAAGCGTCCTTTTATAGAAACTCCACCGAAGATTTCTTTTATCCTCAACAAGGATGCAGGCATAATTATACTGTATTAAAGAAAACGATAAAACAAATTCTTTTCTGAACTATTGAATGTTTTGAATTTTTTTTTTTGTTTTTTTGAAGGTTTACTGGCGGGACTCTGAATAGAGTAGAAACCTCTACGCCAGGCCTTTGATGATATCGTTGCGGAAATCCTTTCGAATCATTTTGCCAGCCGTACACGGAACATCTCTTCCAAAAAGACGCTGTTGCAAATGACTCGGAAGGAGCCACGTTTGAGAATTTTGAGTCCTTTCGTCTGTTATTTTTTTCAATTGTTTTTGTGTTATTTTGTTAGTCAGTGTTGCGTTTGCAAATTCAATACGGTGTTTCGTAATTTCTTCAGTCTTTTGTAGTTCAGTCCGTGAAGTGTGTCATTTATGTGCTCTGAGAGTCTGGAAGCAGTTTTCTCGAACCAAAAATAAGAAGCTATTGTATTGTTCGTTGTGCGTTAGAATGATATAACTTAACTCCTTTTGAAGCATTTCACCAGCCGTGCAAGGATCATGTCGTCCATAGAGACGCTGTTGACACTGCCTCAACAGGTGTTACATTTTCAAGTTTGCTTCCCCTTTCTCTCAGTCATGTTCATGTCCGCTGTTTTATATGGTGTCATTTTGTCTTTTTGTTATTTAGTTTGTCAGTGTGTTTTCTGCAGTCTTTTGTAGTTTAGTTCATCATTTATGGCAGCAAAAGTCTTTTTGAACAGTTTTCTTGAATCAAAAATGTCGTTGAGATATTTAAATTCTACCAGTTTTAGTAATGTCTGATGTTACTAGTCCCAGTTTGCTGATGGGACTCATGAGAGAGAAGATTTCTCGTTGTGTCTCTTTATGTCATTTAATTAGTCAGTCAGTGTTACGTTTATATGCTCAAGAGGACACTTCGTAACTTCTTTAGTCTAGTTCTTATGTGCTCTGAAAGTCATCGATGCATACCTCGTCTTACCACGTTTAATTCACTTATCACTTTGTCCGCCTTAGTCAGTTTTTTGTCTTCTGCGTTATTTAGTTAAATCCTATAGTTCTATTGTAGAAAAGTTTACGTTTACTTGTCTGTTCATTGCCTCCTTTTTATTTGTCAAATCCTAATCTCTAAGTTGTTTAATCGTTTCAAAGCCGTCGTACATGTGTAGCCTTTCATTATTTTTAAGAGTGTAGTTATGAAAGTATTTACCCAATACCCATAGATGAACTGGAAAAAACGGCTGGAGTAGATAACGTAAATGTAATAGTAGTACCATGTCATTGGAAACAACCTGCTGGACCTGAGTAATGAATCACTGCCAACTTTGTACGAGCCACAAGTTTGAATCGCGTTTCACAAATCGTCACGGTTTTTTATGTTTATAATTAGCAATTTTTCTCTTGACCTTATTCCAAGGGTTTTCTATTGGATTGAGGTCAGGATGCGCCAGTCAAAGACATCGATTTTTTTTCTGCTTCACCTCGTTATCTGGAACGTCCATTTCAATGGCAAGTCTTCTTCTGCATAAGGCAGCATTGCTTCATCTAAGAAGCACAGGTACTCTTTCTGTGCCATAATATACATTATCCAATACACCCCCAGAACATAATACAGCCACCGTTGTCCTTGGTGGTCTCTTTCTATCACATTTCTAAAAAAGCCGGCTCAATGTTATTTAAGATTCTCGAGATGATGTTTAGCGAGAGCATGTCTTCGCTTACGATTCCGTCCCGATAGGAATGGTGTTTTTATTGCAGCACGAGCTCTGTATTTACAAACAATCAAACGGTTCCGGCTTGTCCTAGTTGTCACTTCCAGTCCCAGCTCCTTTTTGATGGCTGTAGATATAATGAAAGCATCCTTTTACATCAACTTAAGTATCCGGCGGTCATCCCTAGCATTGGTCTTTCATCGTGTTTCTTATTTCCTCCGGTATGTAAGAGTGTTTGTGACCATATTCTGTAAGCAGCCATGGTTTCTGCGATTTCTTTAAAAGATTTATCTTCATTTCGTAGTTTTTTTTAACAGCCGTCTTTCAACTTAGTCACAATGTCTAGCTCGGCCAATTGTCTGAATACAAAAAGCAAAACTTCTTCCCATCCGTCCAATTGTTATTCCTATTAACCTCGAGACGGCCGCGAGTAATCCGTTCTATCCCCTTAACGTTAGTTTTAAGATAATTGATGTATATAAATATGACAACTTGGCTCTGTAAAGTTGATTCGATTGAGCCTGTACAAATAAATGATTTAATAAAAAAAGAAGCAAAACTTAACACCATTCAATAAAATTCATGTTTAGCAGTTTTAAATATTTTCTTTTGCACACAGACAATCGTAAATCTATAGACAATTTTCATAAACAGCCACATAAGTATGTGAAATTTTCAGTTAACCTATTATTATTCTACTTAAATACTGACCTTTCACAAATGCTACTTTTTCTCCCGCTCAGACTATCCCGAATTTTGACAGATAGTACTGTGCCACACATTGGCCACTAAGAAAGTTATCTCAGACTGTGTACCAATTTCCGAATTAATTTTAATTTTCACTTAAATTTGACAGATAGAAAATAATCGATTAAGTCTGCTACTTGAGTTGACTAATTTCTGACAGACAGCAACTCAATTTTGACAGACACCTTATCGAAAGTTTGTCAATCTATAACAAAGGGATTTTAATCGATTAATCGACTAGTTTCAATCTGTCAAGTTTAACAAAATTAAAATTAATTTGCGAATTGGTACACAGCCTCAAATCGAGATGGCGGTTGAATACATTTATATTATGATGGCGTGTAAGATAGATTATTTCCTGAGGAATGCTAACACCTTTTATTATTTCCACCTAGATTCGAAAGCTATTTGTCTGAACTCGACGGATTGCTTCTAATGATTCTAATTCAAGCCCTGTGGAGGAAAGCCTCAGCGTACCACAGGAAGTGTATTAGCAGGGTCAGAGTCAAGAAGAAATTGAATGTATTTTTTTAGCCCAGGAATTACCAGCAAACCGGTCTCAAGCTTGGTACCAAGCTTAATGTTTCACCCCTAATAACGCAACTCACACGAACACACCCTTAATCAAATATCTGTCAATCAATTATCTACTCACGAAATTCTCAAAGCACTAAAAAACTTGGGTGCTTCTAAGGGACCAGGACCTGACGGTATTGCACCCATATTTTTGAAGAATCTTGCAGACGAGAACATCTTTTTAATATGTCTCTGAAAAGCGGAAAATTTCCTAACATTTGGAAATCATCTTATTTGGTTCCGATTTTCAAATTAGGCACAAAATCTGACATCCGCAACTATCGTTGAATTGCTGCATCCCAAAAATTTTAAACTCTCGTCAATGAAAATATTTTTAAGTTAGTAAAAAATCAAATCACAGGCAAACAACACAGCTTTTTTAAAGGTCGCTCAACTACCTCTAATCTTCTTGAATTTGTAACTTTTATTCTTAATGCAATGGACAATGGCAAGCCCGTAGAAGCCCTTTACACTGACTTCAGTAAAGCATTTGACCGAATCGACATACCATTACTACTCTTCAAATTGCAAAAAATAGGAATGAAACCTGGACTGTTGAATCGGCTGCAGTCATATTGAACGCATCGCAAACAAATAGTTCGCCTTCAAAATAAATTTTCAGACCCCATCTCAGTCACCTCGGAGGTACCCCAAAGTTCACATTTAGGCTCTTCTTTGAAAAAAAAAAAATCTACCCCCCAGAAAAAATCCACAACGAAATTAATTGATTCAACACATGGTGTAGCAAAAGCTTACTTCAACTTAATGTAAAAAAATATAATTCAATAGCATTTAGCAGAATAATTCAAGCGTACTGAAATATTTATTGGAAACCAAATAGTAGAAAAATGCAAAATAGTAAGGGACTTAGGCATTATCCTATACTCTAAACTCACTTTTGTAGAACATTACAATACAATTATAAGTAAAGCAAATAGTATGCTGGGGTTCATAAAGAGGTTCAGCCACAACTTTCAAGACCCATACACCATTAAATTATTATACATTACATATGTAAGGCCAATTTTGGAATACTGCAACCTAGTATGGAATCCGAACTGTACCATACACGAAGAACGCATAGAATCCGCCCAAAAACAATTTCTTTTATATGCCCTAAGGAAATTGAATTGGATTGTATTTCCACTTCCATCATATGAAGCGCGCTGCTTGCTCATCAATTTACAGACACTCAAGGAACGCCGTGAATTTGCAATGCTTTTCTATATCAATGACATTATTTCACATCGTATAAAATCAGAAGTACTACTCTCGCAAATGATTTTTTGTACTCCCAGCCGGCATCTTAGAACACGGAAATTATTCTTAGAAAAATCATACAGAACAAATTATGCAAAAATGGCCCCATCAATCGAATGATGCGCCAGTATAATCTACATTGCGAAATTATTGGCATCACTTTGTCTAAAGAACAAATGAAATCTCGTCTAAAAGACAATAGAAATAATGCATAACATGTAAGTAAAACATTGTAACCATTTTATGTAGTCTACTTTCCTTGACGAAATAAATGAATAAAATAAAAATTCTGTCAAAATAACACAGCGAAACCGAAAACAAAGATTCTACACACTTAGAAAATTTTACAGTATTCAGTAATTTTTTACCGAACTTTCAACTGCTGAACGTTCGATAATCCGATTTAACGGATTTCCGTAAAATTTGACAAGTTCCGGTAATTTTTTACCGGAATGCTGTAAGATTTCACCGAAATTCGGTAAATCGGATAACCGAACGTTCGGCTGTTGGAAGTTCGATAAAAAATTACCGAATACTGTAAAATTTTCTAATTGTGTGGTACCGAAAAGCAAGATGCAAGGTGAACTTCAGACCAAGGGGTTCTACAACAGCGAACCAATTTCAAATCACTAGTTTTACATTGATTGTTTGTATTAGGGCCCATTTTATTCATTCTATACATTGATTACATGCGCGGAGTCTTATGATATTGAGACATTAATCTTTTTGCTGGTGCTACCGTAATATTTGTTAAAAGCCTTAATGAGACTGTTTTACATTTGAATTGAATTTGTATGAAGATTTACTTTTGTAACAAAACTCTTACTCGTGCGCCATCGAAATAGCTGATCTTCTACATCACCGCACTTATCATCTACTCTCAGGGCAAATCAAGGTAATTAGGCGATAAATTGGCATTTACCCGTGCGTACATAGTCTGGTACTTGGTACTTCTTTTACTGTGGAATTTCCAAGCGATTGGTTGAAACATTCATGTAAATTTATTAAAGAAAACAAAACTAGATCATATGAAATCTGGGGAAATCACTTCGTTTTACAAACAATATGCGCATAAAAAAAACGTTGGGGAATTACGAAACAATAGGACGTTGGGCTTTACTTAAAATTGTTTTTATTTGAATTATTTTTGACTTACATCCCATTTTAACATTCTAATTGATTTAGCCCTGAAGGCTCTACAGCTTTTTAATAATTTCACTTGGAAGTTCATTCATAAATCAGCCCTTAGGGCATTGTTGTTTAAAATTTGATAACCTACTATGGCTAAAACTATGGCTACAATTTGAAAATCCTAGGGGTGGGGAACCAGATTCTGGATGATCTGGTGATCCGATGTCAGGCAGCGTGACCGATTGGTAAACTCACTAAAGCGATCATCGAACATTTTTATCTCGGCCAGACGGTGGACCTCAGATATTCTTGTCCTCGGAGGGGTGTTCAGGATCATCCTGAGGAAGTTATTTTGAACACGCCGAAGCTTCAGGGGATGTGTTTTTGCGCAACTCTCCCAGATTGGCATGCCGTACTCGATGACTGGAAATATGATTTGCTTGTGGACAGCAAGCTTGATTTTCAGGGATAATGTAGACCTTCTGTTGGTCAATGAGTACAGTAGCTTCAACAAAACGTTACACTTTGTGACAGTTTGTCAACCTGCTCCCTGAAAATCAGCTTGCTGTCTATGGTAACGCCAAGATAGACAGCTGATTTGGCCCATTCTACCGTTGTGTTGTTTAGGCTAATTTTACAATCCTTAGGCGGAACAAGTCTGGGAGAATTGGAGTATTGGAAGAGGATGGCCTGGGTCTTCGCTGCGGGACATTGGGCAGGATAACTACTCACGTATTTTACGATGCGATGAAGAGATGGAGCAATTGTCGCTGTTGTGTGTGTGAGGAGAGCCTGATAACGAGCGCCGTCGTTGTGAGAAAGAGGCGGTAACTGTCGTAGTGGTCAAGCCGAAGTAGCGACTGCCGTCGTATTTATGGTGGTAAAGCGATTCGTCGATCGCCGTGATGGTGGGGAATGCGGCAGCTGGCGGACTCCGGAGCGAGGAGGTATTTCGCGCTGATCTTTCGGGAGCACGTGGTCGGGATAAATCCTGGGTTTCACCCCTCGTCTGGTGACGGACGTCTAGACACACTTGAATGGAACACCAGATTTTTCGCGTCACACATTGCACTGAGTGGATTTGTCGAGGGATGTTCGTAACGTTTTACAACGAGCATGCGACTTCCGAAAGACCATTAGCGATACCAGGAAGAATTCAGGTCAAATCGGGTTGCTTTCAGTCCCTAAAGACACCACTCAGTCTTATAACAATCCCTCGTGGTAAAACCACCGTGACGCTTCTCACTGGGCGCTATATCAAGCCCGTTAGTAACTTTTTCTACGTGGGTAGACCACTCGAGTAGAACCGCGATCCCGTATACTGGTGTTGATGTAATATCGTATTAGAACGAAACAGCCCCTGGCCACCTGTTCGGGGGTCTTTTATACCAAAGACTTGCCCATAGCCAGTTTCGGGATTCATCTATTCTTCATTGCCAAGATTCAGAGCATCCGTTATATCATCCGCCAAATTCGACGATGGTTTTGTAGCGATGGTTGATATCGTTGAAGACACCTATCTGAGGGTGTTAGCATAGACTAACTCTAAGACCAGTAGGTCCCGAACAAATACGATTTTTTTCTTGGCTCAGTCAGTACTAGCACATCGGTCCCAAGCTCGGTCCCAAGCTTAATAATACGCCCCTAATAATGAACTCACACGAACACACTCTCAAATATTCTGTCAAAATAACACAACAAATCAAAACAAAGGCGCAAATATGTATAGTAAGGTGCTGGTTTCAGGGTGTACTCCGGACCAAGGGGTTCTACAACAGTGAACCAATTTCAAATCGCTAGTTGTATATTGATTGTTGGTGTTAGTTCGGTTTCTGAGAGTGGCTTGGCGCTTCGGTTAGTTGGCCTACTCATGACAAGGATTAACAGCATATCTCGAAATGTGGCAACCATCTTTTAGGAGTACAAAGCTGATAATCTCTGTCTGATATTAGAAAAGATATTAAGCGATATGCTACGCTTCGCAAATTTTAATGTATATGATTTGCCCTGTAAAACGGTATAAGAATCCATGCTCGGCAACTTAACCTTATCTCGAGAATGAGATCCAAACTATTCACATTCGGATAGCAATCTGTGGTTAAGATTCCCCTCGAATCACATGTTCGAGTCGACGACAACACTCATCTGTGTTAAGTTATCGTGTATGGAAATATAGAATACAAGATATAGTGTACAGGCGTGAAGTTACCCGAAAAAAAAATTCTCATAGAATTATAATTAAACGTATTGTAACCATACAATAGAATCAATGGTGTGTACAATAAATATTATTGTTCATGACAATAAGATGACAATAAAAGATATTGTTTCCACAAAAGAATTGAATGTTAATTGGGACATTGACAATAGAATAAGGGGATTCTTATGTATCTTGTATGATATGTACTACCACCCATTGTAGCACGGAAACTAAGTCCGACAGCAATGGGCTCTCCTCTCTGTTAGACTTGATCAAACTTTAATAACCACTGATTATCCTTATCATGTCGTTGTATGAAGGGCCAAAAAGGGGTTGGGTGGATCGATATGCAACATCACTTATACGTATCCACAGGGATATAAAGAATCTCCTTCCAACAACAAGACTGAACAATTGGTCAAAAGAGCAAGCTATCTAACATGAGGATGCCCCAATGGGCGGGGAGAAGAGCTCGCCCTCTATTCACAAACTGTTAGCAATGGGGAGTTGGCATTCCCACTCTCCCCATCCAGAGTGCTTCAATCGGGTGCCCTGATGGTCCCTCCCATTCCCATGAAATATTTATATAATGGTGTATATATGTATGTACATGAAAAATACTACAAGCATTCATATCTATAATATATGATCTTCATTCGGTTGATCCTGAAATGCAAGAAATGTTGTAAAATGTTAAAGTGTAGAGTTCTGTGGTTCGCGCTTAAGCAGGTTTTCGTTCGTTTTCAGCGATAGCAGCATTTCACCAAAATCTTGATTTGAGGTATCCTGAAAAAGTTTATTAAATCTATTGAAATTTTACAAAACTAACATATAATATAATTTATACATTTTAATTTACTGTTGCCATGGTCACTATTTGCTACTTGATGCTGATTTTATGATAGCAATCCGCTTTTATTTTTGCTGACCTAATAGTTATTGCTACCGAGTTAGGAATGGGAAGATTTAACTGGAAGGGAGTTAAAGATAAATGGGCAAAAAAACAATAAGTAATGTTTTAATCATCTTTGAAGTAAAATCAATAGAACAATATTACCAAATATAATGATATTGTGAGTTATGATCAAGTAATGACAACGATTGAAATGTAAAATCAAACACTAGCCAAATGGCACACAGCGCTGCATGAATCAGATCAGCTCAGAATTGGTAAAAAGTCCATTTGTGAACGGAAATGAAAAATACATTCAGCATTAAGTGCAAAAGCCTACCACAGATTCCGTAATTTTCAAAAGCCTACCACAGCTGTAATTTTCTGCGTTATATACTGGACATATATGGAATGCTAGATGTCATAAATTGAAAGTATGTTTCGTGTTTAAGCCAGATACCGCCTAAATCAGGTTTAATGCATGAAAATGTGAAGGTCATATGATGGAAATAATACGATGTTGTAAAGAAATATCACATAATGTCCATATAATAATTAAATGCCGCTATTTGCCTCTTACGCTGCGATTTTAGATGATTAAAACTCTAAAATAGCAAAGAAAATTTAGGCAGATAAATTTCATACGAGTATGATTACTGCCCAAAAACGGAAACTCAATAAATCCAAAACAAACAAAAAATTAAAAATGAATGACAGGAAATTCTTTGATAACTCTTTTTTCCTATAAATGATTCTTTATGTCTGTAAAACAGAAAATGTAGGATCATAAACAATATTAGTTTTTGAATTAACTATTTTGGACGACTAATATTTTTTTTTTGTAGTAGAATTTGTCGTACATAATCCTCTCTCTAAAAAAAATGTAAAAACCATCCTATCTTTTCAAATACATAACGTGAGTTAGGTGGGCCAAAACTTACAACGATGCAAATGCAAAGCTGAAAATACCATAAAAAAATATTGTGAAGGGATGTTATAATATATAGTCATAATAACAATTATATTTGTAATGTCTGCATGTCTGCTGATCGTGCTGCAATTGTAGACGGACTTGCATTATCATAGCCACGGGGGTAGAAAACAATTCAATATTATTATACAATACTTGGGAATGCCATGGATGATCTGAAATTATATACCGTATAAAGAATACTTCCATTTTTCGTGGATGGGTAAGATTTCAGAATGCTACTTTACCGAGGTCACGCTGCCTACATCGCTTTGGTGCGGCTGTCACCTAATGTATAGTTGACGCGATACAGCGTTTCTTACTCAACCGCTGGATGCCAGGACAGACGCTGTTTGAGCCGCACCTCCTTGGTGGACAGACGCTCAGCACGCACCTCCTCAATCTAGCTGAAGTCAGAAGGACAACAGTGCCCAGGCTGCACTACCAGCTAAGTACGCAACCCTTAGCTGGCGGTCTTTGTCATCTCTTGACCCGTGGAAGCATGAGGTAGGAACTTGTGAGGACCATAGCTATGTTGCGGGGACGCACGCTCCATCCCAGGTGTCTACTCACCATTTTGCAGCCCGGGATTCTTATGTATCTTAACTATAGAAAAAATCCTTTTTTCCCTAACAAATCTGAGTCAATTACTATTGATTGTATTGTTTCACAATTGTTGAAAATTCTAGCATGTAGGGTGAATAGTAGACCTATTGTAATGACAATATGCATTTTTCATTTATCCAATACGTGAACAATAAGATTCATGGTCGGCAATAGATTTTAATGTTATTTTATATTACTGTATTGTCATTGTATGGTTATTTTTATCCGGGTATACCTAAAAAATATAATTCGACAAAGATTTTTCATTCGGGCCTATTTTCCGCGAATGTCTCGATGTTGAAAACTCGCCTAATCAATCCACCACGCTCATTTCGAAGAGGAAGAGTTCACCTATTCGATAGACCTGGAGGCTTACATTGGTAGCCTTTGTGCCACGAGAAATTTACGAAAGAAGCCATTGTTTACGTTTGTCAGTTAGGCCCTAATGAAAGATCTTTGTCGAATTGGTCGCTATGATATGACCTCATACGAACAGGTGTAGGTTACACTTTGTCAAAATTAATGATCAGACAATTGATCGCGTGCGATTTGACTATTGTACAAATCAATCATCTCTCCTCACATTGGCTTCTGCCCTTCCATTTTGTTTTAAGCTAATCAAACACAAATATAACAGGGTTTGCAAAATAAGCATTTGATTTTGAAATGTGATAGGTTTACTACCTTCTCTTTTTTGTTAGTTGCTCTACAGTGGCTATCTGGGCAGCAGAGAGTTGTATATTTGACCATGGTGTTCGTTTTTAAGGTAATTAACGGTTTGCTGCCTCAATAGTTGTACTATCGAATTGAAAGTGGATGTTATTTTCATAGATATAACACCAGAAACGCTGTAGATGTTAGAATGCCATATATTATTTAAGGATGTTCACAAAATTCTTTATTTTTTCAAGCTGCCATTTGAACAGCTACTCTGTTAACTTTTTACTCTTGATTAATTCTGTATCTTGACGAAGTTATAAAAACGGATTTTTTGTATGGTGTATTGCTGAATGTTAAATAATTGTCGTAAACAGATATAGCTGACAGATATAGATAACAGACATACAGGGTGCGGCAGAAAATCATGCGAAAATTTGTTCTATTTCTTTCAAATCTCATTTTCAACTAATTCAAACAATAATATCAACATTTTTGAGTGCAGTTATCTTTATAAAGTCCTTTTAAACAAATGTATTCAATGTGTCCTCCATTTTTATTAATAACATCCTCGAGCCGACGCCGGAAGCCAGAGCATGCCTTTCGGACGTAGTCCTCCGACATTGACTGCCATGTGCGTTTTATGGTTGACTTCAGGGTTTTCACACTAGGGTGTGATGTTTTGCAGGCTCGTGCTTCAACATATGCTCAAATCGATTAAGATCTGGACTGCTAGGGGGGCACAAATCCTTCGGCCAAAATTTCATGTTATCGTTCAACCATTGTTGGGTTCGATTGGACGTGTGACACGGCGCTCCATCCTGCTGTAGGACAACGTTTTGGTCCTCGGAGAAGTAAGCCTTCACCCAGGGAAGCACTTGGTCCTTTAAAATACCGATATACACTTCGGTATTGATTTTAACTCCAGCATCAATGAAAACAGGCGGCATTTTCAAACCGTTGGACGCCACCAAGCCAAACATCATGACACCAGCCGGAAGTTTGGTTTGAAATTTGACTTTCACTTTTTCCGGAACGTTCTCCCTTTTCTGCGGTGAAATGAACCGGTCCGTGCGGCTGTTGGCCACAGCATCGATGCTGAAAAGCTTTTCGTCGTAGAACAGGATTATCAGTTTTTTCTTCTTCAACAAGGAAAGCAATCTCTTGGAACGAGTCACTCGTAGTTCCTTGACCCGGTCCGTAATCAAGTGGCGTTTCACTCTGTCTCTGGAAGATGCATGCTGGTCTTCTTTGATGATTCTCCGCATGGATTTCTCCGAAATGTTGGCTTCCTTTGCAAGTTTTCTTATGGACCGATTTGATCACGTTCGGCGTGCGTGCAAAGCGCGGACGTCCGCTTCCCGGCTTCCGCTGCTTAGGACCATATAAAACAAATAGAATGTTTGGATGCAGCACTTGAAAGTAAACATAAACAAATACACTTTCGACAGAAATTGGTCACTAGCTAAACGAATTAACCAAATACTCAAGTTTAAACATTTTCGCATTATTTTCTACCGCACCCTGTAGATGACAAATTGAAAGCTTATGCTGTTTGATGGATTCTTTGGACCAGAAGTGAGTCTTCTGGTTGAATGACAGTAGTGTCTTGAAAATGCGATTCTTGTCCATAGTTTTAGAACTAGCGTTGCGTCATTTTGATTGCTGGCATTCTCCTTTTATCGGTTTTTTTTTATCACTGAGCTATGTTCACAATCGTTTTTGTTTGCAAATCTGATTAAAATGTTGTTCAATATTCAATATTCAATAATACAATAAAGGGAAAGGGTCCAGTGCAGATTAAATGGCAGGTATGGCTAAATAAAATAAAAAAATCTTCGAATTTTCTTGGGAGCCGTTTTCTTGAAGTTTTCCATGATTCCTAAAATAAGAGAGTTTTAAGCAGTACTGTAGAAAAGTTTAAAGAGGAACTGTCTGCAAAGCAGAGAGGAATTTATAGTAATTATTATTAGTTAAACATGATGCTGATTCTCAGGATCATTTCGAGAAAATAATTATAAAAATGTGTACTGAAATTTTCTAATGTGGCGATTATTTATTACGTATTTCGTTTTAAAACTTTATCATTTCAGAACTATGTCGGATCCATAGAGGCCATAGGCGATAACCGTCAGTGGATCGAACAGATCTCCAAAGGGCATGGCGTGAGCTATCGGGTGAATCTTCCGATCCAGAATCCCCTACCGCGTCTAACAAAGCTAAGTCTTAACGGAAAGGTACTCTGCACGGGACCATCTGAAAAGGGTGGATTTGTTACCGAAACAAACTTGCGCCACTTTCTGCGTGCAGATTCCAATTGGCAACAGGGCAGTCCACATAAAACCCATAATAGTAATAACAACAACATAAACAACAACTGTAACACCTGCAATCAAAACAACGATGAACGAGTGGCTGCCAGCCCTCCCGAAAACGTACCGAATAACTTCAAATTGGTCGGCCAGCGGGAACAGAATCACACTGTTGAGGAAACAGAGCAAGCAATAAGTCCAACCGGAAACAGTACATCGTACAAGTATGTCACGAAGGTGGTTACGTACAAAGAATACGTGTCGGCACCGTTGGTTGAGAAGACGTCACTTTATTATGTGAATACAACCACCCGGGAGCAGGTGTAACAGTAGCCAGGTTTCTACATATTTGATGAAGTATAGCAGCGCTCAAACCTGTTCTTAACCAATGTTGGTAAATGATAACTGCAACAATAAAAGTTTTAATTACATGCTTTCAACATAAATTACTATCGAAATTCGTTCCCTTTCCACATTAATTAAATCATATAATCAAGACTTCGACTTGATTCCGACTTGCACATATGCTAGACACTCCAAGGCAAGACTAAAAATACTCGGTAAGTTGCTTATTGTACTACATGGTGTCCGAATATTTATCCCCCCCCCAAAAAATTTTTATAAAATATTTTATTGACAAATAAAAAAAGCAATATACATTGTTGAATATTGTGAAACGTTTACAAGAAACAAGTTTTAATAGTCATTTCGAAATGGCCGCCCGCTCTGAGATACACGCCTTCAATCATTCGATGACGGTCACGATGGCGGCTAGTTCTTCCACAGGTATTTGGTCCCAAACTATTAGAAGAGGCAATTTTAGGTGCGCCAGTGATTTATGCGGTGATCTGCAGGCTCTTGATTCTAAGATGGACCATACCGAATAGTTCATTGGATTCAAATCCGGGGAGTTGGAAAGGCCATTTGTAATGGAATTTTCCATTGATTAACTCTCACATACATTCTTAGTAGCGACGCAAATTATGATTTCTCACGAAACCCATAAAGTGCCAACGATTTGATACAAAATTGGCCCGTTTCACTACTCATCCATGCGCGGTCAAAACCACGCAGCATAAATGATCAACCGCGTGTACCGATGCATTATTATTTCCTACAGGCAACTCATGTATAGTTATTGGCGAAATAAATTCATTCGTTGTTTCACTTCGAACGAGCGCATATCGTTCATTTCACAGGACTATGAAAGAAATCCATAACGATACATCACATTCCGCTTGGGCCAAAAAAAAACCTAGAAAAAGGCATTCGCTAAGACTATTAGCCTTTTGTGCCCCATGAGCCCAGTCTCGCTGGAAGATCTAGTCCTTATTGCCGAAATGATGTGATGCCACGGAGCTTTACGTTTAGCGGTGGTGATGACGAGGGACGATGACTCCTTGAAATACTTCCTCGGTTTTAGGCTTTACTTTTAGCGGTGGTGATGACGAGGGACGATGACTCCTTGAAATACTTCCTCGGTTTTAGGTAGCAGCAGGAAGAAAATGAATATCATTTTTATAGTTATATTGTTGCTTAATAGTGATATGTCAACCGGTTCAGAAGAATTTTTTATTTTTTTTTAACCGATTTGCTTTCATGATGTCATTTAAACAATGTTTTCTGCATAATTTATATGATTTGAGCTTTATATCATCATGAACAATCGAAATTTTCAGCGATGTCGACACCTTTGGGAAGTAAATTGTTGAATTCCGCTTGATTATCTCGTTGATTTGTGGCGTCCGAACGGTGAGTTTTCCCCCTCTCACGGCGGTCGTTTAGTGTTCCAAGCTCCCGGATTCGTTTTATTGTGTCACGTACAGTAGATTTCGCAATATTCAGCGTCTTCGCTATCACTGATACATTCCTTGACGAAAAAAGTTCAACAGCTGCGCAAAACACGTTTGGCTCCATTTTGTGAGTACTTGAAAACACAACTGCACCAACTTGCTATGTGTGTCAACAAAGTGCCAAAATATTCAAAATGTCAAAGTTTATGCGGATGGTTCGCAGAACCATGGTAATCAAAATTGATGTTATAAATCACAGTTGGCCTATGTACAGGGTGCGGCAGAAAATAATGTGAAAATGTTCAAACTTGAGTATTGGGTGAATTCGTGTAGCTAGTCTGTCTCCTAATTTCTGTCGAAAGTGTATTTGTTTATATTTACTTTCAAGTGCTGCATCCAAACATTCTATTTGTTTTATTGCAAATTCGTCAAAATTTTCGCGAAAGAAGTGATCACCAGTTTGTTGCTCGCCCAGAAGAAGCCGAAAGAGATTGCCAAGGTGGTAGGGTGCCATTTGGCAACAGTTAACCGCATAAAAAAGTCCCTGCAGGATGGTCTTAAGCAGCGGAAGCCGGAAGCGGACGTCCGCGCTTTGCACTCACGCCGAACGTGATCAAATCGGTCCGTGCAAAAATTGCTCGCAACCCGGTGCGTTCCATAAGAAAACTTGCAAAGGAAGCCAATATTTCGGAGAAATCCATGCGGAGAATCATCAAAGAAGGCCTGCATGCATCTTCCAGAGCCAGAGTGAAACGCCACTAGATTACGGACCGGGTCAAAGAACAACGAGTGACTCGTTCCAAGAGATTGCTTTCCTTGTTGAAGAAGGAAAAAATTATAATCCTGTTCTCCGACGAAAAGCTTTTAAGCATCGATGCTGTGGCCAACAGCCGCACGGACCGGTTCATTTCACCGCAGAAAAGGGAGAACGTTCCGGAAAAAGTGAAAGTCAAATTTCAAACCAAACATCCGGCTGGTGTCATGATGTTTGGCTTGGTGGCGTCCAACGGTTTGAAAATGCTGCCTGTTTTCATTGATTCTGGAGTTAAAATCAATACCGAAGTGTATATCGGTATTTTAAAGGACCAAGTGCTTCCCTGGGTGAAGGCTAACGTGAAGGACCAAAACGTTGTCCAACAGCCGGATGGAGCGCCTTGTCACACGTCTAATCGAACCCAACAATGGTTGAACGATAACATGAAGTTTTGGCCGTAGGATTTGTGGCCCCCTAGCAGTCCAGATCTTAATCCGTTGGATTATTCGATTTGGGCATATGTTGAAGCACGAGCCTGCAAAACATCACACCCTAGTGTGAAAACCCTGAAGTCAACCATAACACGCACATGGCAGTCCATGTCGGAGGACTACGTCCGAAAGGCATGCTCTGGCTTCCGGCGACGGCTCGAGGATGTTATTAATAACAATGGAGGACACATTGAATAAATGTGTTTAAAAGGACTTTATAAAGATAACTGCACTCGAAAATGTTGATATTATTGCTTGAATTAGTTGAAAATGAGATTTGAAAGAAATAGAACAAATTTTCGCATTATTTTCTGCCGCACCCTGTATACCCGTTGTGCTCAAGACCTAGAAATTGTACCTAGAGGACACCATTGTATCCTCTCCTTGGCATGGCATTCCTAGGACACCCTTGCCATGGATAAGTTTGAACTCCCTTTGTGCTCAAACCGATGGATATAGAATTAGGTTCGCGCACTCTTTGTACACAAACCAAGGAACCGATACAGGACACCCTTGTATCCTGCCCGAGGATTTGGATCGATCACCCTGAGTGATCAAACGTCCGAATATTCATGTTAAGCACCCTGTGTGCTGAATTTAGATTGGGTTGATATAGGATTAGGTAATGAGCACCGATTTGCCCAAACCGTGGAAAGACCGCAGACATCCTCTCATCTGCCTTAATGATTATTGAGCAACCCATGTACTCAAACTTGTGTGTGCAGACACCCTTGTGTCTGACACCCCCTTATAATGCTCGTCCAAATTGAATTTCGTGATGGTCTGATGGTGAAATTGGCTTGTAGTACCCATATTTTACGCATCTACATCGGCAGTCAGTGCGAAAACGTTTGAACCAAAACGATCAGCTGATCGACGAACCATATGGTAGGCCACCGTGGATGTGTGCCGAAGGTGAAGACGTCATAATTGTGGGTTCCGAAAAAGTAGTGGATATTAGTTTCCGAAACGGTAATGCCTAGCTCGGCTTGACATATACATGTAAGCTGCTTACCTGGACAAGTAGGTGCAGCTACTCGATCCCATTCCGATCCACGCCAACCGATGTGTGCCTTCATTGTTGACCCATAACTATTCCTTACGTATGACGTCATCGTTGGCCCATAATTGCTCCGAAAGAGTTCGTCACGAACTGATCCGCATTCATCCGTATACCGCTACCACCATGCATGTGTATTCGAATCTCTCCTGTTGTTGGGGTAATTTAATTGTACTGCCAGTGGGGTGGAATATTTTGCCCGCTCTTCATATCGTGGACTGTATTTTGTTTGGACGGGAGTTTCGGTTTCTTTTAGAGGTTCATTCAACCACACATCACATCACACATCCGTCCATCTATTACACAGCACATATATTTTGTCCATTACATTCAACATTCTAACGTACAGTTTATTTACAATATTTAAATAACTACTCTTATTACGTCACTAACAATTAACACAGAACATTCCGTTTCCATTGTGGCTCTGCTCCCATCCATCCTTTCAGAGAGTCAGAGCCGACACGACAATATTATTGCACACCAGATCGTCCACTATCCAACAAGCAGAAGATTCCGAGCGGTGACGTCACCGATAACGATCGCCTGTGATCGCTGTCGCTATCGGTCGAAGTGGTAGAGAGAATAGAGTCTGGATTCGGTAGTACGATCGTTGCAGAGATAATCCAATCATTCGGCAGTGGCGTAGCGATGGCAGGGCGATGTTACTCCCGAACATACCGCAATGCAAAGGAACGCCGTTGCCGAGCATTTCCGGACAAAGAAGATGTCCAAATTCCCGAAGAAGTATTTGATTTGGCAGGCAATATGTAGTTGTGGTCAAAAATTTAAAAGTTTCGCCTCTACCGGCACTATCAATAAGAATGTGTACGAGAAAGGATGTCTGCAAAAGCGGTTGCTACCGTTTATCAGAAGCCACGACTCTTTAGATCTGTTTTGGCTTGTTTTGGCCTCTTGACACTATGCGAAATCCGTCATGGAGGTCAAATACGTGCCAAAAACTGTCAATCCACCAAACTGTCCAGAACTTCACCCAATACAGAAGTACTGGGCTCTACTTAAGCGGAAACTATTCGAAACTAATAAGAAAGCAAATGGTATCGATGATTTAAAGAGAAGAATCGTCACGGCGGGTGTACCACAGAAAGTCGACAATTTTACAGAAAGAAGGATTAACATCTTAATCAAATTTTTAATCTAGATATAACTCTATTATTGAGTTCTCTTTCTGCTTTCGATTGGTACGGTTGAGTTTTGTTTCTTCGTGCGATAGCCTTCTATACGGCATTGTAATCAGTTTGCATTGTTCTTTCATCATCAACCCGGTCGCTTTTGTTATAGCAGCAATGTGCGAGTTGAAAAATACTGTGCGATTTACCTTCGGCAATGGAGCGGATAGACCAAGCTTAGGCGAAGTGGCAAATTTCGTCAAAGGCTTGGATGCGGAGCTTGATGAAATTGAAGCTGCATATAGGATAGCAGATGAAAAGTCCCTTCTAGTCAAGTTCAAATCTGAGCGGTCGATGTTGCACGCGCTGACCGCCAACTCTGACGAGCTGGTATTCCATTATGCGCATGGAAAAAAGGTTAAAGTACACATGTCGCATGCCCAGGATCACATATGCTATGTGCGAATATACGATCTCCCACCGGAGGTTCCCGACCAGGAGATCGTTACGATGTTGTCAAAATATGGACACGTGAAACACATCGTGCGGGAGAAGTTCCCGGCGGAGCTGGGCATTCGCGCCTAAACTGGTGTGCGAGGCGCGTACATGGACGTGAAGCAGGAAATCCCGTCATCGCTGCACTTTGCCAATCGGAAGGGTAACATGTATTACGAAGGCAACAAGGATAAATGCTTCATCTGCAAAGAAGTGGGACATCTGATGGCTTCTTGTCCCAAGCGGAATGTTCGGAGTCAGCCGAAAGTCCGTCGGCAAGAAAATGAACAGAACGGTAATTTGAAGAAAACGTACCGATCTGCAGTAACCGGAGACACAGCCAACGGAAACGCTAGAGGTGCTGGAAGACAAAATGGAGGAATCTGTCAAGATACCGGTGGATAACGAAATCAGTAACGCTGAACCGAAGGATATGGATACCCGCGATCGCGCGTTGTTACAGTTTGCTGCATTCATGTCAACAGGGATAAGTAAACAAAAAGAGATGGCTAGAATAGCAAAAGAACAGAAGAAGGTGCCATTAAGTCGCCCCCAAGAAAGAAGAAGAACTCTAGTTTGCTTAAGAAATAGTTTTTTTTGTGTGTAACCCACAAACATTGCCTATGGCTCCGTAAAGCTAACGCAATTGAGCCGTACAAATAAACGAACTGGTTAAAAAAAAACTCTATTATTGTGAAATAAACAATCGTTTTGTTGAAATATGAGTAATTTTTTTTTGCTGCTTTTATTTTGGTGTCCGAAATTTAACGAGGATAGGCTTTACTTATTTCCTAATGCTGGTCTAACTTTCCTTTAGCACCACATCCGCGCTATTTTCATCTGGACTGCGTCTACCGGCTGGGGTAGGGGTCAAATTGAAATTTAAAAAATAGCGACCGTCACGATTAATTGGATCACTTTGAACACCAATAACTTTATCATTTCTAGATAGATTTTCGAGATTGTCGCTTGAATCAGTTGGAGATTTTCGCGACTATCACGTCAATTTCCAAAAATATAATTAACAATAAAACTTTGAATTCCCTAACAGACCCTTAACCATCTACAATGCGATAAGGATAATAGTCTCATATCAACACAATCATCACGATGATTCGGTCGATCATATCAACACAATCATCACTGCCAGCACAACCTTTACCATTTTCATCATACCAAGATTCAAACCGAACATCCCTTTATAGGGACGCCAAATGATTTCCAAAAGGCAAATTATATAATTTTCTAACATACTTACTTATTTATGCCGATCCAATGTTGCTCTACGAAACTGGCGAAACTGATCTAACACGTTGAACCAGATGCATCAAACGGTTTAACGTGGTTTAAGTCGTGTTTAAGATATTTACAATTTCAAAACAAGACTTTATGATCCAAAATCTCAAAAACAATACTCAAGATGAATGACTCACAAGCTGGCAGTTTCTGCCATCCAAGTTTGGATCATCCGAGGGCTTCATGCCAAAGAATATCGCAGTAATTTCTTTCAATGAACACACTTCGGTTGGTTTCATAAATTAGCATTATATTTCTGCGATCAATGTATTACCAGTTTGTTAATTGATAATCGATAATCTGACTACGTGGTATGTTTCTATACGTTTACTATGTCATTCATTATATATGTACTCTAGAAAGGTGATCAAATGCACTCGTGAACTGTTACATGTAATAAATGTACCTCATACCATATCTGTTTATTCCTACAGACTATCTCCAACCCGCTTTACATTTTCACCGTATCTGTATTTCCTGTCAAATTTATACACATATATAAGCTTTCTTCGAAAATATATCCTTATGAGACAGTAACTTTAAATAATCTTCCACATAACTATGACATCCTCTTATATTGTATGTGGGATCTACTGACCACAATAATAGTACACTGTTCTGTTCACTATTCAATTGCGTTTCGCAAGAATAAATACACTTTTTTTCCCTATTGCTTCCAATGATACCATTACAAAGAAAACACTCATCATCTTCCTTACGATCCGAGTTCCCATTTGATAATATGCGGCTCGATCGTCAGCTTTTGCAGCAGTATCGATTGCATCACGTATTCAGTAGTGCAGATCTGACACGCACCATGTTTACCTTTCTGGATGAAGGGTTGGATGAAGATTCGGTCCTCCGGACAGCCAATGATGACATACGTGCCCGGCTTTTCCAAATTCGTTTCTCGAATCTTTTTCACTGTACGTGGGTGTTTCTCCACCACCCCGCCACTCAGTTCGATCATCTGTTTTACATCCTTGCTGGATGGTTTCACCTGAGGCGTAATGAAAAATATCTTACCTTCGAAAAGCTTCGGTCGGTTGGGCGATTCAAGCACCTTGTACAGGTCGCACTTAAACATTTCGTCCAACTCTTTCACGTCCAGCTTGTAATATTCGACCGACAAAAAGCATCCAGCCATGGCACTATCTGTAATCCATTTACTCGATAGCAGATACTTGACCGTAGTTAAAGCAGTGATAAGTTTAACCGTCCGTGCCACTCGCGTCATCACCAGATGCGTAGCATCAGTTGGACCACTTGCAATACGACCGCCGAGCGTCCTGTTAATATAGAGAATTAGTTTCATAAATCTATGGAAAAAATACATATAAGTACTCCAAGGCGAACTTACATAACAGCCCTCGTCAATCCCTCCGTATTATCGATTTGCGAAAACATAATATTTGGTATACTATCAGCATCCGGTTGCCGTTGACAAATTATATCAGCCGGTATCGGTTCCAAAGGTGGAAGCGTACGCATTTTCTTAGTCACTGTTGCCTGTTGAGGAGGTTCCGAAAGACTACGTTTGACTCGTTCGTGAGATTCCGGAGTCAAGTTGATTGGAGATTTCCACGCAGCTTTGAATGAAATTTGTTGAAATATAATTTAAGTCTAGAAAAAAAAAACATACTAAATACTCACTCATCAAATGCATGACCAAGTTGTAATCGATCCGGAATGGACAGGTCAGATTAAACTGTTGATACTTGGGTCCGTCACATTGCTGCATCGCACTCAGGTTGCCCAAAAGGATATCACTCAGCCATACTGTATTGACCGTCGGAATGTTCCACTCTTTGGCGTATTTGTATTTCTGGTTGTCAATCCTTTTGCAGACTAGCACCGTGTTCGATTTACTGAAGTACGGTGTCATTTTAGCCCCGGATTCCTCGATCATCTGCTTAATACGAATTCGCTCTTCGCCTTCGAAGCCAGTGATGGACATGTTGTGCTTGGTGGCCGGTTTTTGATTGCCAAAGATGGATGGCGTTGGAAGGTGCAACGCTTGCCAGGGCGGCAGTAGTTGTTTCTTAAGGACAATGTCATTCAACCAATAGGAAGTGATGCAGCGCTTGGCGTCGCGAATGGCCTGCATAACGACACCATGACGCTGCGTTCGACAGAGGACGTGTGTAACTTTGGGACTGTAGCATTGTTCTATGTCGCCACCATGCTTCTTGATGATGGTTTTCCAGTCTTCTACGTCATTCTTGTGGGTTTCGTCGTACTCGATTATGTAGAAGGTGCAACCGAGCAGAAACAGTTCCGGATGTAGCTTGAGGTTTGGATTATGCCCATAGTACTGAGGTCTAGGAAGTGGAGCTCGTCCAGGACTGAACGGTGGGGTTCCCTTAATAGAGGATGGAGATTGAGGAATTCCTGGAGTTCCCGGAGGAACTTGTTGAACAATTTGGTTGACAACTGCACCAACTGGGGCTCCGGAATTGGTAATATTTCCAAGAGTTCGGCGTTGCTGCTGTTGTTGTAGTGCTAGTATATCCTGAGGCGAACG
This sequence comes from Aedes koreicus, assembly GCA_024533555.2. Classification (NCBI taxonomy): domain Eukaryota; kingdom Metazoa; phylum Arthropoda; class Insecta; order Diptera; family Culicidae; genus Aedes; species Aedes koreicus. The sequence goes on along the minus strand of JAHHFK020004590.1, from coordinate 53,386 downwards.
AGGTGTCATGGTTTGCTGGAGCGCTGCATTGTGTTGCGCAGTCATCATCCGAAGAGTTCCGGCTGCTGATGGTTCAGCTGCTGCAGCTACGTCAGGGATACTAGGAACAACGCTTCCGTTGGCTCCAAGGCGATTGCTAAGCATGTTAGCAAGAGCAGTTTTTGTTTGATTTTTCATCTGCTGAGAACCGGGAGGAACATTTGGGTCTTGTAGTTGCCCTACTTGTGGAGGTCCCACAATAGTCTGTTGTACAATGGTAGCAGTTCCATCGCCAACAACATCAGGTGGGAAACCACCAGCTCCTCGCGGAGAAATTGCTTGCCCTTGTTGAGGTTGACTAGGAACTCCTTTCTGTGCTTGTTCTCGTTGCATTTGCATTTGGATGAGTCTATGCTGCTGCTGTTGTTGCTGCTGTTGCTGCTGCTGGCGTTCTAGTTGCATCCGCTGCTGTTGTTGTGGTGAAACATTCGGATCAACAGGAAACTGACTCATGGGACTTCCAGGGGGAACAATATTTTGCTGAGTTATGGGACTGAGTCCCGGAGCTCCCGGACGGACGACACTCTGGCGGGCGTTTTGCTGTTGGATCCATTGCATCTGTTGCTGCTGATTTAATCCTGGAGGCACTGATCCTCTGTAAATGATCTGCTGCTGACGAACACCAGATTGAACAGGATGTCCAGGTCGAGCTTGAAATGCGGCCGCTTGCTGCTGCCTTTGCATGAGAACACGCTGCTTTGCTTGTAGACGATCAATGTACTCCTGGCGACTCGCAGGATCCAGCTTTTGCAATGTAGCGTGCGTCTGTGGATCCAGTTGAATGTATTGCCGTTGAACCTGGGGTCTTAATGTAGATCTGATGAACTGTGGTGGACCACCAGGTTGCTGCCCAGGAACTGTAGCACCTGGTGGAACAATAGTTTGTTGAATGATGGTAGCTCCAGCAGGGATTCCTTGAGGTTGCTGTGGGAACTGTTGTATAGGTGATTGATTTGGTTGGTTAGACTGCTGAATAGGACTTTGTGGCGTCCATTGCTGTTGTTGCTGCACTTGACCGGTCTGTTGGCCAGAAAGCAACTGTTGCTGGATGATTTCGCCATTAGGACCCGTTTGCTGCAGAATTTGATTGCCATCCATACCTTGAGAAGTCTGAGGATGTCCTTGGCCCACGATCTGCTGCTGCAGTATGCTTTGACCCTGACCCGGTTGTTGGCTTGGTTGCTGCAGAATCTGATGAACCGTTCCACCAGTGTTCGAAAGCGTTTGCTGTAGGATTTGTTGCTGTGATTGACCAGGCTGCGGACCCTGAATAGGTTGCTGAATAATTAACTGTTGAGGCTGCTGTTGCTGGGACAACATCTGCTGCTGAATAATCGTTTGCTGCTGGTTCGGAGCCATTTGCTGCTGTTGAACAACAATCGTTTGCTGAGGCTGTTGTTGTTGCTGCCCAGAACCAGCCATCATTCCTGGTCCAACGGTCATAATCTGCTGTTGCTGTTGTTGTGGCTGTTGTTGTTGCGAACCAGGAATGCCCTGCTGCTGAAGCGGTCGTTGCTGAATTTGGACTATGTTTTGTCCCATGCCTGGCGCTGATTGAACTGGTTGTTGAAGAATTTGCTGACCTTGCTGCTGTCCAGGGACTGGCCCGGCTCCAGTAACGATTATTTGCTGGCCTTGTTGCTGCTGTTGCTGCTGATGTTGTTTTTGTTGCTGTAAATTCTGCATGTATTGAATGCGTTGTTGCGGAGTCATGGCTTGTATTTGCCCGGGAAGAGGTCCAGGAGCAGACGATGTAATAATCTGCTGCTGATTCCCTCCTTGGTTGATGATGACTATATTTTGAGGTTGCCCCCCGGATTGTCCACTGGTAGGAGGTCCTTGCAGAACCTGCTGCTGAACGATACGTTGCACAATCTGTTGCTGAGGGGGTTGTTGGCCAGGCGGGAGTACAGCTCCACCAGGTTTCTGCATTTGTTGTTGCTGAAGAATCTGTTGTTGAGATTGCTGCAACTGCTGTTGTTGTTGCTGTTGCTGTTGTTGCTGCTGCTGTTGATTGGGAGGTTGACCGACTATTAATTGTTTTGTGATGGTTTGATAGTTGGAAGAAGGAGGATGAATGATCGTTTGTTGGATAATTTTCGGCTGTTGACCTAGTCCACCTTGCAATTGCTGGATGTTTTGCTGCTGCATTAGCTGACCACCCTGTACCGGTTGTCCTGGCTGCCCAGGGATTTGTTGCTGAGACAAAGTTCGCTGTATCATAACGGATTGTTGCTGTTGTTGTGGTGGTCCCGATTGCTGACCTGGAAGTTGTTGTATATGCTGTTGACTTATTTGAATCTGCGGCTGTTGCTGGCTAAGTTGCATTTGCTGCTGTTGATGCTGTTGCTGCTGCTGCTGCTGCTGTGGACCCTGGTTGATCGTTATCTGACGAATGATTTTTTGCTGCTGAAGTTGTTGTTGCCCATTGGATCCTTCAACGCCTGCGGTAAGGTTCGACATGATTTGTTGAATTTGCTGTTGCTGTTGAGTTTGTTGCTGCTGTTGAAGATTCTGGCCTCCTTTGAAAACAACCTGTATATTCTGCTTGGGTTGCCCGGGTGGTTGTTGCTGCTGAATAACCTGTTGTATGATTTGCTGATTGGGTTGTCCCTGTTGCATGGGCCCTTGATTTTGCTGGATAAGCTGCGGCTGCTGTTGTTGCGATTGTGCAGACTGCTGCTGCTGGTGGTGTTGCTGTAGCACTTGTTGCTGCTGTTGTTGGGATTGCAGGATTTGCTGTTGTTGGTGCTGTTGTTGTTGCTGCTGCTGCAATTGCTTTTGCTGTTGCTGCAGGAGCTGTTGTTGAGCCATTTTCTGCTGTATTTGATTTACGTTGTGCTGAACTTGCTGTTGCAACGTTTGCTGTTGAATATTTTGTTGCAACTGAACTGGATTGGGTTGTTGCAAAGCTTGTTGCTGAATCTGTTGAATCTGCTGCTGCTGTTGTTGTAGTTGGGCATTTTGCTGATGCTGGATCTGTAATTGCTGTTGTTGTTGTTGCTGCTGTTGATGCTGTTGTTGTTGCTGCTGTTGTTGCTGCTGTTGCTGTTGTTGCTGCTGCTGCTGTTGTTGCTGCTGCTGTTGTTGCTGCTGGTGCTGTTGTTGCTGCTGTTGTTGTTGTTGTTGTTGCAAATGCTGTTGTTGTAACTGCATTTGCTGCAGTGGTGATTGCAGTTGTTGTTGTAATTGCTGATGTGGATGCTGCTGTTGTTGTTGTTGTAAAGTTTGTTGCTGTTGCTGTTGTTGCTGTTGCTGTTGCTGTAGTGTTTGCTGCTGCTGTTGTGGTTGTTGTTGCTGACAATGGTTCGGCAAAAAAAAATTTATAAAAAAGAAAAAAAAAAAAAAAGTAAAAACAAAAAATTTTAGGAAAAATTTTTTAAAACCCCCGGGGGGGGGATTTTTGCCCCCGGGCTGATTCGTCGTAGTCACTCTTTTGGGCATTTTCGTAACTTGTCCGTGGTGAGATTGTCGTTAGAGGCATGTATTCTAATCACTACGCCGGGGTCGCACCCAACTCAACTTTTTTTTTCCCTTATTGGGGACGTATTGCCACTGCAACCATTGATTTGATTTATTGTGGCGTCCCAACTCAACTTAATTCATGTGAACTTCAAAGGGGATTTGAAGATTACAACTTTTGAGACGCACTGTATTTTTCAGCAAGCTTTTTTGTAAGAGAAACATTGTGTTCATAATAGTTCTGTAAACTTAAGGAGACATTTCTGTAGTTTGTCAACGAAACGTTAATCAAACTTCAGGAACGGTTTGCAACATTCAGATCTTCTAGGAAAAATGAACGGTTACTAAAAAGTACTGAAAACAGCACCAAGGAAAAGATACAATTTTAGAGGCGTTCTTGAACCTTGATGAATATCTGAAATACCGATAAAAACTTTATCGCCGTTTATCGAGTTTCAAAACAACGCCAGTGGAACTATCTACATTCCGGTTTGGAGAAAAAAAGGGTCGGTGGTAGATCTTCAAACGTAACACACCACTAACAGTGGATCTTCCAGTGTTACGCGAGATTAATTGAATTTTCAAATGATGACGAAAAATCTTCACTTTTTGATCTGTGGGTACAACAAGAGGCTACTCCGTTTGGCGTTTGACATAAAGCTGTTTCTTATAACACCGTTTGGCATAGTGCTTTTTTGGCATAATGGTCGTGTTTTATTAATTTGTCACTGTATCACGTTGGCATGGAAACATGAATCTCTGAGGCATGAAATTTTAAATAATTAGAAGTAAAATTCGGAATCGCATTCAAATAAGAGTGCCTGTAAGGAGAGTGACGCCACGTTCCATCCAAAACACACCTGTTTTTCGTTTAGAACGAGCATGAATCTGTCAAATGATTGTTAAGTGTTCATAATGCCTGAAACGCCAATTATTAGAAGAACAGCAAATTTCAAAAGAACCGCTTATTTCTCAAAAAAAGGAAAATCTCTGTTAAAAATGGAAATCTGCATCAGTAAACCAGCAAGTAAATCCCTACAGAGCTTAAATAGTGAATGATGAAATTTGAAAGAACAGCTGTGTAGAATAAAATTGTAAATCAGTTAATCAGTAAGAATCAGTAGAACGGTAAACCTCGGAAGAAAAAATATGTGTTTCAAAGAAAGGAAAATCTCTGAAAAGAGCAAATCTGAAAGTACATCAACAATACTCTGAAGAACAGATAATGTTTCAAGAAAGGAAAATCTTTAAGTGATATCTACAAGCTACAATGTGTTTTAAAGGCGTGCATGACCGGTTGCTTGATCCTTTCACCCCAACAAACATTGCATGTTGTATAACAGGTGTGCTATCGGAAATTAGCTTCTGGGGCTCGAAAAAAGATTAAATTTGGCGCACTCCTTGGTTACTTTATACCAAACGACTTTATGCCAAACGGCTCTCCTCCGTGCAACAGTGGACTGATTATCTAAACCAAATTGAAACTAAATACCAGTGTCTGCTTTTAACACTTACTATCATACGCAATGAAAAGCATTTCGAGTGAATGTAGGGCGATGAACAAATCAACTCATTATGCTTCTATGACTACTCGTTTCTTGATACTAGTTAGAGTTTGAGTTTCCAGAGCAGCTTTGTTAAAATCGCAAGTGATCATCAAATAACAAAAAGTAATTTTCAATTCAACCAAAATGATTTTTCGCAGAGTCTTACTGCCCTCTATTATCATAATTACAACTTGTAGTAATTGCATCCCATCGATCTGACCCTAATAAATTACACATCACGTTCTATATCAAAAGAAACAAATATTGTTTCTTCATTTGATACTCAAAATCATCCCCACCTATATGAAATTGAATATTGATATTGACAACAGCAAATGCGATCATGAAAACCCATCGACGAATGAACAAAACCAAATAACGACTTCGAAACTCAACGGTTGCGCTGGTCAAGAGAATACTGTCATTTCATAATTCGAATTCACGAAGATAATTAGTCTGTCCGTTAAGGTTGTCTTCATTTTCAGTTCATTCGAGAGCAGATGAATTGATTTTTACCGGTACTGCTACATACCTTTGTCCTTGAATTGGTTGTTGCTGCTGTTGAAGTTGCTGTGGATGTTGTTGTTGATGGGGTTGCTGAACTTGGCTAACGATCTGCTGTGCCTGTTGCTGTGGCGTCTGATGTGATGACTGTTGTAGTTGCATCTGTTGCATTGGCTGTTGTTGTTGAGTATTTTGAGATTGTTGCATTGTGATCTGTGGAACAAATAACATTGTTATATTTGAATTCGTTGAATGCGATCTCAGAAATGCCTGGAGAAGTTTTGTTTATAGAAGGCGATCCATATTTTCAATTGCAAATCGTGAAAAGTTATTCAAAAACTCACCTTCTGAAACTGTTGCTGAATTTGCAACTGTTGTTGTTGCTGTTGGAATTGTACTTGTTGCTGCTGATGCTGCTGTTGCTGCGGTGATTGTTGATTTTGAATGTGTATTTGTTGCTGTTGCACCACTTGGTTGATCGGTCCAGTAGGCCTATTTAGGTTTTGCGATGACTGCTGCTGTACTTGTGGTTGCTGCTGCTGTTGTAGTTGTGCTTGTTGTGGTGCTGGTGGCCTGGCCAACCGGGGACCCGCGGTTTGTTGTGGGTTTTGGAAGTTCTGCTGAACTTGCTGTTGTGGTTGCTGTTGCACTGGTACCGATTGAACTGGGGTTGTGGCTTTCGGAATATCTTGGGTCACAGCTTGACCTTGTGTCACTGAGGCTTCTTCTTCCTTCTTGTTGCTACCGCTAGTCGGCACTTCTGTCTTGGCAATATTTTCCTCGAAATCAAAACCAATTATGCTTGATAAAGGTTTTTCTGGTTCAACTTTTTGCGCCGGGGTTGCTGGACGTGCTGCTTGCTTGAATAATCTAGGTGTAATGACTAATCGTGGATGATAGGGTTCGGTAGCTATGAGGCTCTTTGCTTTCAAGCACTCAATAACCCAGTCAGGAGTGACTACAGCTACGCCGCCTAGGCTGGCTGCCTTGGCATAAATTGAACCCTTGATATTTCCACTAACCAAATGGGTAGTTTGTCTATCGAATAGATTCCTCACCTTACCTCCGTTGAAGGTGATTACTGCGTATATTTTTTTCAGATCTCTATTGTCCAGCTGTGTAGCGGCAAATATGAGATTACTAAACAAAGCCGACTTAGGCGGGAAGTATGCCTTTGTAGATGCCAATCGACCTAGACGAATCGATGCCAGCACCCAGGCTTCCGTCACGGATGGAACGTCGTACAGTTCCGCCGCTTGGGCTATGTCGTTTTCGTCGTAGTTGGCGCCGCACACGACATGGGTAATAAAGTCCATGTACGAGGAGATTGATGCTCCACCATCTTCGAGCAACTTGGCGATCTGTTGGAAATAGGTAAAAAATTGGCAATGAGTCATTATGGTCATACTGGATCAAGTCCCTATCACTTCGAAGTTTTCTGAGCACAAACCTCAAATACTATTAGGACTTCAGGCGTGAAACGGTCGAGGATCGCTTGCTCCACTGGAGCATCCATTGGTTAGCAATTTCAGCCTTGTTTGTTTTGTTTTGTTTGTGATTTTTAGTCAACAAAATCGTGAAGTGATAATTAACCTAACCTATACACGTTTGACTGTCAGCTTTCTTTTGTTTACTTGTTTGTGCGGTTCAAATTCTGCGTTTTCAAAATGTCGCGTATTGAAAAGGAAGTGAAAATTAAGGTTCTGGACACATGGCTAAGTGAGAAGGGTATTACTATGCGAAAATTGGCGAAGCGGTTTGGAATTCATCATGCGAATGTTAAAACCATCATTAATAATGAAGAACAAATCAATGTCAATACGTGATTTGGCCAAAAAAGCAGGAACGAGTGTCGGAATGATCCAGCGTATCAAGAGGTGAAACCACCTGAAGACCTACAAGAAGCAGAAAATCTCGAAACAAAGTGCAGAACAGAAGAAGCGAGCAGCAACAAGGGCCCGGAAATTGTATTTGCGTCTTTTGCAGCGTCCGGATGCATGCGTTTTGATGGACGATGAGACCTATGTAAAGGAGGACTCCAAAACCCTTCCAGGTCCACAATACTTTACTGCCGTCGTTGGGGAGGATGTGAGCGATGCGGACAGGTCGATTCAAGTGGAGAAGTTCGGTCGAAAGGTACTGGTATGGCAAGCAATATGTTCCTGTGGTTTGAAGTCAACCATTTTTTACACTACCGGAACTATAAATGCGGAAATCTATCGATCTGAGGGTCTCCAGAAGAGATTGTTGCCTTTATATAAGAAGCATAGTACACCTCCACTGTTTTGGCCGGATTTAGCGTCGGCTCACTATGCCAAAACCACTCTCAATTGGCTTGCGGAAAAGGGTATAGATTTCGTTGAGAACTGGGCAATCGTGAAGAGGGTCTTCAAGAAGACTGGCAAGGCAGCTGGGAACATGCAGGAGTTCAAAAAAATTTGGGCTCAAGCGTCCAAAAAATGCGATGCAACACTTGTCCGGAACTTGATGAAGAGCATTCGATCCAAAGTTCGAAAATTCGTGAAGGAATAACTTAAATTTCATCCGGTCTTCATTATGTTCAAGTTTAACCTCTTACAATAAAGGATTAATTTTTTGTATGAATAAAATATCGGTTTTCAACATAATTTGAAAGAAAGTTTGCGGATAGCTTATTTTCGATACACTCCTTATTCTTTGAAAGCTCTTAAGTTTGCTCAATAGTTTATGCTGTTTCTGCACCTCAGTAAGTATTTTCGTTGTGTACTGTGTAGTATTTCGGAAAAAAGTTAATTTGTCTAGGTATGGGAAAGGCAAAACGCTTGAACGAGGTGCAGAAAGGCCAAATTCGAGTTCTGGCGGATACTGGTCTCAGTAATCGTGAGATTACCCGGAAAATCAATAGATCCGAAAAGGTTGTTCGGAATTATCGAAAAAATCCGCAGAAATATGAGATTAAGAAGCGAACAAAGGGGAATTCGAAACTAACAGCTCGGCAAAAAGGACAAATCCGAGAGGAAGCTACCAAAAACCATTTGAGTTGTCGCCAGATTATTGCCAAACTCGATCTTCCAGTGCACAAAAGTACCGTTAGCCGGGTTCTGAATGTGTGTCCAAACATCAAATGGACAAAACCAAAGCCTAAACCCAGACTTACGCCAAAGCACAAAGCAAACCGACTACAATTCGCACAGAATCATATGTCCTGGACTGACCAATGGCGCCAGGTCATATTTTCTGATGAAAAAAAATTTAACCTCGACGGCCCAGACTGGTACAGTCTGGGCCGTCGAGGTGATAAAGTGATTGAAAAATGAAACGATTTAACATTCATTTGATTTCAAAACCAAGAAAAACCCTGGTGCGGCTAAACGAATGCATCGCACTGTATTATGCAGACATCTTCGCGTCAAGGTACAATGCGACATCATTGAAGAAAAGCGAGAACAGCAATGGACCCAAGTTGCTTCCCTGTTGGACGCCAGAGCCGTTAGTGAACCAGTCAGGAGACAGCAGAGCCAATTTTAACTGCCAGTTTTCTACCGCGCAGGTAAGACTAACTCAATCAAATGCAGCTTCAAATCGGTGTAAACGGCATCAATCTGCATCCCACGTCCAACGTTTTGAATGCATAACGATGAAAATTCCACGAGATTAGTTGTTACCCTTCGTCCAGGAAATAATCCATGCTGCTTAGGGCTGATGTATTGTTTCACACGAGAACACAGATAGTTAGAGACTACTATTTCCAGTAATTTAGAATAAGGACGTAATCCCTCGGTAGTGCCTTACATTATTCTTCGCATCCTTTTTATGTATCGGGAACATGGAAGAAGCCTTCTCGATAGTTGGAAAGATGCATTGCTGCATTGACAAGTTGAAGATGTGGAGTTGAGGAATGATCAGACTCGCAGAGCATTTCTTCAGAACACAAGCAGGAACTCCATCCGATCCAGGTTGGTACGACGTTTTCAGTTTAGAGTGCCTTGGTCAAATTGTCTGCAGAGACAGTGAAGGTATCATCATCAAAGACATCACGCGGTACATACCTCAGCGCATCTGAAGTAAAGCAGTCATCTCGCGGATCCTCGAAGACTGATTGAAAAAAATCAGCCAGCAAAGAGGATTTTTCTTCCTGTGTACTCGCCGAGCGATGGTCCAAGTGCATTACAGAAGGCAATCCGATATCCTTACGCTTGGAGTTAACGGAGTTCTAAAATCGTTTAGGTTTTCGCTTCATATCACGCTCAGCTTTTCTTGCGTAGCGTAGATAGAGCTCGTTGTTTAGTCGTTTATGCCGTTGGGTACAACATTTATAGGAAAACTTGTTTACAGATGATCGGTGAGAACGGTACATACGACGAGCAGTATTTCGTTCCGTTTTACAAACTCGAAGGTCACGGCTCGACCATGGAGAGGTTTCAACGGTGGACGTTGCAGAGGCACACAACCGTTGAAAACTTGATGAAGAATCTGCGAAAATTTGCCTACACAATCATCAGTGCAGAGACAAACAGCAAACCAATCGAATTCCATCAATCGTTGACTCATGACATCATAGTTAGCATTTTTGAAGTCAAATGCAGTAAGGTCATATTTGTTGTTGTCACTGCCTCTTTCAATACCGCTTTGAACAATAAAAATATGGGGAGCGGATCAACGGGAATTAGTGGGTCGACAGCTTCTTCGAGCTCAAATTGTCTCCCAAGTGAATCATTAACAAGAAAGAAGTCAAGCTTGTTTCCTGCATGATTCGTGATATCGTTGACTTCTTCTAAGCCGTTCGAATACATGCAATCCAACAAGGTAGTGCATGATCGAGATAAAGTTGAATTAGAATGTTCAACAATACAAAACGGCCCATCTTCGTGTGTCCATCGTAAACTAGGTAGATTGAAGTCCCCTAATACAGCAAGTTTGTCACCACCCGCAATGGCCTTCGAGATTTCCTCCACACAAGCAGCATGACGGCGTAAACCCAAATGATCATTCGCCAAATCTGGAGGTATATAGATACCACCGACAATAAGCGAGTAAAGGGCGATACGGTCAAAATTTGGTCAATATCAACTTGACGTATTTCTTTCAATTTTGCATTTAAAAAACCTGAACACCTCTCATTTTGAAGGTGTGTGTGTGTAGAATGTTGCTCCTATTTTGATTTTGGAATTCACTCTTCAGTTGTCAAAATGCCGTCCAAGCAAGAAGAGCAGCGTATCAAAATTTTGCTCGCGCATCGCGAAAATCCGAGCTACTCGCACGCAAAGTTGGCAAAATCGCTAAAAGTTGCCAAATCAACTGTTACAAATGTAATTAAAGTGTTTGGGGAACGTTTGTCGACAGCCAGGAAGTCTGGATCGGGGGGAAATCGAAAACCGGAAGCCGCTGAGACGACAAAGAGAGTTGCCGGTAGTTTCAAGCGAAACCCTAACCTATCTCTCCGAGATGCCGCAAATAAGCTGGGTGTATCGTCTACAACCGTGCATCGAGCCAAAAAACGAGCCGGACTATCGACTTACAAGAAGGTAGTGACTCCAAATCGCGATGATAAACAAAATACGACGGCCAAAGCGCGATCCCGGAGGCTGTACACGACGATGCTGACGAAGTTTGACTGCGTGGTAATGGACGACGAAACCTACGTCAAAGCCGACTACAAGCAGCTTCCGGGACAGGAGTTTTATACGGCAAAAGGAAGGGGAAAGGTAGCAGATATTTTCAAGCACACGAAACTGTCAAAGTTCGCAAAGAAATATCTGGTTTGGCAAGCCATCTGTACCTGTGGCTTGAAAAGCAGCATTTTCATAGCTTCCGGGACTGTCAACCAAGAAATTTACGTGAAAGAGTGTTTGAATAAACGTCTGCTGCCTTTCCTGAAGAAACACGGTTGTTCCGTACTGTTTTGGCCGGATTTGGCATCTTGCCATTACGGTAAAAAGGCCATGGAGTGGTACGCCGCCAACAACGTGCAGGTGGTTCCCAAGGACAAGAACCCTCCCAACACGCCAGAGCTCCGCCCAATTGAGAAATACTGGGCTATTGTCAAGCGGAACCTAAAGAAGACCAAAAAAACTGCTAAGGACGAGCAGCAGTTCAAGGCAAACTGGCTTTCTGCGGCGAAGAAGGTGGACAAGGTGGCTGTACAAAATCTGATGGCAGGGGTCAAGCGTAAGGCCCGGCAATTCGGATTTGGAAAAGCGGAAGCCTAACTGAATATTTTTCCTGAATTTTATACTAATTGAACTTGAAAAAGAAATTTAATTTGATTTTTTAAATAAACGATTTCACCGATTTACACGCGTTTTCCCTTGACCAAATTTTGACCGTATCACCCTTTAATGGCTGAGCTTAACAGTGACCCAAACATGTTCAATAGTATGATCGTTTACCTCCAGTGTCGACGATGATAAACTGTTATGCACAGCAATTAATACACCCCTGGAACGTTTCTTTTTGCTGGTTAGTGGATTACGGTCACATCGATAGACCGTGTATCTCTCGTCAAATAGCATTCGGAATTCGATAGCGTCATCCGACCAGGTTTCTGTGAGAACCAATATATCAAACGAAGACTCGTTCGCCGCAGTGTAGAAGTCGTCCAGTTATGTGCGCAGCTCCCGTACATTTTGGTAGTATATCGAGAGCCCTAATACTAATCTCTAAGTCTTGAATGTCTTACATGCATATGCAGCCTAACAATAATTATTTGAGTCGTGGTCAGCTATAAGATTTACTTTTCGGTGGCAAAGTAAAGCTTCATCACGCCTATTCCTTATCTATTATTATAAAATTATCGAGAATGAAGCCGTTATACGATTGTTTGTATACCATTGTTATAATGTGTGGTATTTTTATTATGGCTCTTTGAAGTGACAAAGATAAAAATAAAACTGGTGCCACGTTCCTAGTTTTAATAAAACTTCTACTCCGTGTATCCAACAGTCGATTTTTTTTTTCTTCAAAAACCTCCACCTGCCAAATTTGGTTCCATATGCTTGATTAGTTCTCGAGTTATGAAGAAATGTGTGTTTTGCATTTGTATGGTAGTCTCAAACTATTATAGAAACCTTTCTCTCTTCCAAAAACTTCCACATGCCAAATTTGGTTCCATATGCTTAATTAGTTTTCTAGTTAAGCAGAAACTTGTGTTTCATTTGTATGGGAGCCCCCTCCCCTACCATAAAGCGGAGGGGTGTCAAACCACCATAGAAAAATTTGCCTTCAAAATCCGCACATGCCAAATTTGGTTCCATTTGTTTTATTACTTCTCGAATTATGCTGAAATTTCAGTTTCATTTGTATGAGAGCCTCCCCCACCTTCTAGAGAGGGGAGGGGTCTCAAACCACCATAGAAACATTTCTTGCCTCTAGAAAACCCCACATGCCAAATTTGGTTCCATTTGCTTTATTAGTTCTTGAATTATGCTGAAATTTCAGTTTCATTTGTACGAGAGACCACCCCCATTCTAGATATAGAAGGGGTCTCGAACCACCATAGAAACATTTCTTGCCTCTAGAAAATCCCACATGCATAATTTGGTTCCATTTGCTTTATTTGTTCTCGAGATATGCCGAAATTTCAGTTTCATTTGTATGAGAGCCCTCCCACCATTCTACAGAAGGGAGGGGTCTTGAGCCACCATAGAAACATTTCTTGCCTCCAGAAAAGCCCACATGCAAAATTAGATTCCATTTGCTTTATTGATTCTCGAGTTATGCCAAAATTTCAGTGTCATTTGTATAAGAGACCCCCCCCCCCCCACTCTAGAGGGGGAGGGGTCTCGAATCACCAATTTCTTGCCTCCAGAAAACCCCACATGCAAAATTTGGTTCCATTTGCTTGATTTGTTCTAGAGTTATGCGGAAACTTCTGTTTCATTTGTATGGGAGCCCCACTTCCAGCGAAGGGAGGGGTCTAGAACCGCGCCTTCAAATCCAATCCACACACGAATGTTCTATAACTTATCAAGCATCAAATATATAGGATGAGGAACGGCTTCATCAGTAGGCGAACCTATTTCAAACAAGGGGTAAACAATAACATGCATCACTCATTTTTGGCAGTATGCAACAAATAATAAAAGTAGATTTTTGATTAATTTCCTTCAGAAAAACCCAGCGCTTGGAATAGGGTTTCGGTGGAGCTAAAACCGTTCCCCACAATAAGATTGTCTGCGTTTTTGAGCCAATTAGATGCATTGTTCAAAACAGGAATGTAATTGAAAACTTCAGTGTGAAATAAAACCTGTAAAGAGGGAAACATAAGTCACGATGAGCTAAGTCAAATAAATTGACCGATAACCAACTTAATAAAAATGTCCAGACAAAAACAACCAATGACCCAAGATGTGATCCACGCTGGCCAACTCCACCCCTGAAGGAGCACAGGACGTTTGAGTGAGTGATGAAAGCACTCGAACACAACCGATATGTAAAGTATGTCAAAGAGAATGATCCATATTTTGTCAATGGTGTATCAAGATAGGTACGTATTTATTTAACATATACGTCATAACATTTAATTGTTCTCAATAGCCTTCATATGAGCTAATTTTTCCCTTTCTGATTGTTCCTCCTGCTGGATGTTATCTTTTTGTTTCAAAAGAACTTTCAGGAATGATGTTTCTGGATTATTGGATGTCATAGCTCTGATTTCTTTTTCCATCAAATTAAAAATATCTTCTTTAGCCTTCCTTTTCATTCCTACAACTTCTTCTTGCTTTTTGATCTGGTGCCTTGCTTCCTTCTTTGCTTTTTCTTTATTTTTTTGTGCCTCCACTAATTCAAAAGCTTTCTTTTGTTTCTGTTTGGATTCGTAAGATTGCCTCGCAAATTTCGCCTTCAAAATCAAGTCCTTTGAAACAACAAATCTGGTTATATCATTCTCAAAAAAATGCATGCCACTCAAAATATTTTTACGATTATTGAACTGCTGTTCACTGAGCCTAGTTCGGTTTTCCGGTAACACATGCTTAGATAGTGAAAATTTTCTTTCGACCTCTGCATTAGAATGAGATACGCAAGTTACAATGTTGAGCAATGTTCTCATTTCAGAGAAACTATCGTCCTGGAATAAAAAATCAAGTACTTCCAAATCTGTTTCTGATTTAACCGTTTTAGTTGACAACTTGACACTTGCAAGTACTAGTTCTTCGTGAATTTTAGATTTGTCTAATTTAAAATCAATAACATCGACTAAGTGGACGATTTCTTTGATGGAATCCTTATTTATGATCCTTCCAACCTTGAAGTTGCTGACTAGTCTAACAAATTCATTCGGAACATCTTTGGAAAACAAATACGAGACGAAAGCCTTAGTGTGGTCTTTAAAATGCTTATTGAAATGAGATGTTTTAAGTTGATTTCCTGCAGCGTCAAGAATGGATTTGTAAATAATTACATCCATATCCTTAAGAAAATGTTCTTCCATTAGCATTTTGTTGTTGATGGCTTCCGTTATCTGTTTTGGATCGTAAACTCTTGACATCATAGTGACCAAAAATGCGAGAATCCTATCATAAATATCGAAAAGAATAAACTCATTCGTTAGATGAATTAAGATACTTAAGCAACTTTTCCGTTTCTCCCGCTGATTCAATCACAAAAAGAACCTGCTCTTTGATATCTGGCAGCAGTAAAATCTTCAAAATTTCTTCTTCATAAAAGCTCCATTTTGCCAGCCCTTGCAATTTCTTTTTCAGAGAAACTAAGTGGTTGTAGTTTGAAAGAACCACCTCTGCAGCTGGTCCGAGAGTTGCCCACCGGGTTTCAACATGCTTTTGGAAACGTTTAGGCTTTCTTTGAACTCTTCCCACTTCGACGGAACGACAAAGTAATAGTACATATACTTTGCCAAATCAGAAACAACATATCCAAACTGTTTGATAGCAGCCCTAAAAAAAATGAAGGTTATAATACATATCTACTAGCAAACAAATAATAAAATGCTTTCTTAGATTTTTAATAGTTTAGAATTTAAGTCCCTGAGTCCATTTAAAATTCTAAGGTATTAAACTTCGTATTTTCAGCAGAAAGTAAATCCGCCGATTCAATAGCAAAAGCAAAAATACACCGTGAACTGAATCACGTAATCATGAACTAAATCACGTTTTTAGGTAAAAATCCTGAAAACGTGAACTAGTTCACGGTCCGTTTTCATTTTCGTGAACGCTTTTGTTTCTGTGTGAGTATATCAATATGGTGTTGAACGAATCCGCGCCAAATCCGCGCCAGAACGAATTTTATTAACAAATCCGCGCCAAATCCGCGAAAATCGCGAAATCCGCGAAATTCGCGAAATCCGCGCTGCCGTAACAACCCTGCGGATGTAAACAATGAAACGTCAAAGCATTATTTTTCCGTTGAATGATCTTTTTTTGTCATACCTCAAACAAAAGATAATTAAGTATTCCGTCAGCGGTAAATTGAAATTAACGAGTATATTGGAATATATGTGTGAAACTTGTCAAATGGGTCCAAAAGAAACTGAGCATGTGTAAATAGAATGGTTCTGATATTTACAGAACGTATAAAAGGAACATGGCATAACGTCACAATATTATAACATAGCCTGATACACAATATCCCTCTATAGTGCCCGATTCGTGGCTACTCCTCTCCAATCCCTTGGGCACCTTGTGCCCCCTTGGATGGGAAAGTTATACCTGTTTCAAAAAATGGATTTCTCGATGATGTTATTCAAGCCAACTTTAATATTTTGGCAGCACTGTACTCTTTGACAGTTGTATTCACAGCGTAGATGTGGAGTTTTCCCCGCCAAAGTTGGTACCGTGTGTGTTGGTGATTTGCGATTGTGAAAACGGCCTTTTTCTCCGGACTATTGCTAAAAAATACTCAGTTTAACTTGGGGCAACACATTCCTTGGCAAGGCAAGCCAAGGAATAGTGAAAACCTTTCCGGGCAAGAACGTCATCGTTCGACAACATACCGTGAGGATTTCAAGGTTGTTCGATTAGCTAAGCAAAATTCGAAATTTTCATCGAGATAGATAGCTGAATCACTAAATCTAAGTGTTAATCGACGTACTGTGGCGGCTACGGCTCAACGACAGCGGATTGAAGAGCTAATTGGCGTCCAAGCGACCTTCCATTAGCAAGCGAAACCAAAAGAAGTGGTTGTAGTTTGCAAAAAAAAATACGCTGGTATGTCGGTAGACTTTTGGAAGAGTAAGTTTGAGCTATTCGGATAAAAACGGCGCTCGAAAGCTTGGAGAGCTTCTGGTGAAGCCCTCAAGGTTCAATATCAATGGATTTTTTAAATTTGACCACGTTCGTGGTAACTGAAGAAACGATTATTGCTGCGTCGAGAAAATTAAAAAGTTCTGTTTCGCCTGGTCCGGATGGTATTCCTGCTGTGGTTTTTTGTCGTTGTGCAGCTGTCTTGGCTAAGCCCCTTGCAGTCATATTTACTCAATCTTTCCAGCAAGGTAAATTTCAGGGAAGTAACTTGGGTCCGTTATTTTTTACGCTCTTCCTCAATGATGTTGCGGATTTATTGGAAGCTAGGTGCAAACTTGTATATGCAGATGACATGAAACTCTACTTTGTTGTTCGTACGGTAGATGATTGCCTTTACCTTCAAAGTTTACTGAACCTGTTCGTGGAATGGTGTGGTCGGAATAAATTGATTGTAAGTATCCCATAGAGTGTTGTGATGACGTTCCATCGTGTAAAGAACCCAATACTTTTCTACTACTGCATTGATGGCATTCCGCTTCGTAGAGTTGATAAAGTAAATGACCTGGGTGTTCTTTTGGATGCGAAGCTGGATTTCCGTCTACACTATCAAGCCATATTTTCCAAAGCTAATCGTCAACTTGGATTAATTTCCAAAATCGCACGGAATTTCAACGACCCTCACTGCCTAAAGGCGCTGTATTGTTCACGCATCTGTTGTCTGGTGTCCGTATGAAGTTGCCTGGATTCTACGTCTTGAACGGGTACAGAAGAGATTTGTAAGGGTGGCTTTGCGAAACCTTCTATGGCGCGATCCTGTCAATTCACCGCCGTATCCAATCAGATGTTTGTTATTGGGTTTAGACACTCTGGAGAAAAGAAGAAAAATTCAGCAGGCAACAAAGCTTTTAAACGGTGAAGTGGATTGTCCGTAATTGCTATCACAGCTGGTCTTTCGTGTCCCTCAACGTATCTTACGGAATTCTTCCTTGTTGCAACCAAGATATCACCCTACTTCATACGTCTACCACGAACCACTGACGGCCATTAGGGCTTTTTCGGCAGTCGAATCTGCTTTTGAATTCGGCGAATCATCCAACAAGTTCCGAACGTTGTGAGAGACGTTGTGTTTTTTGTTCTATTTTATTTTTTGATTTAATTAAGTTTTACCTTAAGACCTTTAAGACACAAGTCGGATGAATTATAATAAATAATAATAATACATCCAAAAGTCAATGAAGCATGGAGGTGGGAATATCATGGTCGCGTTCGCATGGTCTGGATCAGGAAATTTGGCACATATCAAAGGGATCATGACTGCGGAATCCGTGGCTTCCGCAATACACTGGTTTGAATAGGATTGAAAATCTGTGGGGTTATCTGGACGATAAAGCCGAGAAGAAGCTCTCAAAACAGCCTGCGAACATATTGATCCGGATTGCCTCAAAAAGCTTGTCGAAAGTATTCCGCGTCGACTGGAAGCAGTGTTGAAGGCTTAGGGGGGTCACATTAAGTATTGCAAGTTGAAGCATAAAGTCAGAGGCATAACCGTTTAGTAAAAAAAATCAGGTGTATGATTTATTTTGTCCGTTGCCTCGATTACGAAATTGCCAGATCTGATCTTTGCGCATCCCTACGGGCCCGAGGGAAACCAGAGAAGGAAGATATCAGAGACGTACTGGGTAAGCTGGACTTGGACTATATGGGGCTAATTTACAAGTTCTTGAAACAAATAGATGTATTTGTTTGATCCTCTCTTAGCTGTCGCTAACATGTCCACCTCGTCCCCTCCCCCGTAATATCGCTTCTATTGTATCGTTACAGCTTAACGCAATGCAACATCTACGCCAGACCTACAGCAACAATACAGCATCGCCAATCTGCTGTTGAAAGCCAACGTTAAGATTCCTACTTCCCCATTCCTACCCGAATCATTGTAATCCCTAACCTCGACCAAGCCGCGAGTTTTTCGGCTTTCCAAAACTAACCTAGTAAGTAAGTTATTCTCGTTGTAAAAATGAAAAAGAACTCGGCTCCGTTATGCTTTCGGCACTTGAGCCTTATAAATAAACATTTAAGTAAAAAAAAAACTGGTAAGGTAAGTGCTAAAGAAATTATTGGACATGCAACCAATTGGATCTCTCTTTCTAAATCATAGTGTGCCATCTATTTTTTGTAATGCGTACTAGGTACCACTTAAAAAGAGCGACCCGACCTACTACCATCGGTCAATTTAACATGGCAGTAAACGAACGAAACTGCAGATGGTGTAGCTAAATATTTAGGTATTACTTAGCCCAATTAGCTCAATACTAGCTATAAGTAGAGATTTAAAGAAGTGGTTAAAAAAAAGAATACCTGAGTACACCCAGGAAGTGGAGAATGCAAGGATATATGGATCCTCCTTTCTTTATTGAGTTGAACATATGAAATGTTTAACTATTAAAAGAGAAGCAATATAAACCAATGGCTTCACCAATTTGCATTTATCCAACCCAGAAAACAAGACCCTTAACATGTAGATTGTTGGGCATGGATATTCTCCTCGTTGACTGAGTATCATGTAGATCAAAAATGATTATTACTATGAATGTAAAAATCGGATTGTATTGCATATGCGTGTAATTCACACCTTCGCGGTGAATACAATCTGGATGGATTCCTAAAAAAAAACAAGTTATAGAAACTGGAGATATCCACAATTCGAAAAACATAAAAGCCTTTGAAATGCCGAACAAATTTTGCAAATCATACAAAAATATACCGATAAACAACCCTGCTCGTGACCACCATAGCAAACAACTAGGCGGTTACATTTCGCTACCGACTTACCTTAGGATCTAGTGTTCCTGTGATGAAGCACTTGACACTCTTGAACAGACCGTCCCGAATCTTCAGACTCTCGAGAGCGTTGGTAGCTGTGGCTGTTGCTGATGCCGCTGCCGTCGTGGAGGTTACTCCAGAGGAAGTGCTAGCCACAGAATCGTTCGCCGGTCCACTTTCATCGTTCACACTCATCGTCTTGGGCAGTGCTGCTACTGTTATGGTACACGTTGGACAATACTGACAATCTGGGTGAGATTATGAAAACTATCTTCTCGGAAAACGATCCACCGCGACCATTGTCGGTAAACACTTTCATCACTCTGGCCCCGACCGACCGAATACAAACACAACAAATCTCGAAACCAATGCTCCGTCCTAGGCTCAGGGTGGCAGTCCGTAGTCGTAGAATCGTAGGAGAAAAAAAATACGCAAGCGTGTGTAGTGTATACAAACTACGGACTCGGAAAAATAAATCTACGAACACAACGACACTATAGCAGCCGTCCCCAAACGGGAGGCAGAAGGAAGAAAAGAATCCCGAGATGTTGAATTTTGGGCACTTTTGTAAACAATTTTTCACCAGCTAAACCGAAATAAAACCGGAAAAAAATTAGTATCATTAGATCTACTGCTGCCGACCGCACAATTTTGCACTATTTTCTGCCAGAAATGAACGCTGTTTCACCGTTTTTCGAGAAAAATTCACAGAGTTGAAAAATGATGATGGGAAATCTTGACGCACTTCGATTTTTTGCCACAACCGGCGTGATTGTGTGTGTCTGGTATTTGACCGTCAGCAAATTTTTATTTGACAGAAGCTTGGTAGCCGACAACACCAGAACAGAAATCTATAGGGTGGTCCCAGTTGGTTAGGCAAAAATAATTAGTAGTAGGATTTGGGTGCAGAGGTCACAAATAGAAAGAAATTCACTATAACTTAGGATCAGAGTTGAAAATTGTTGAATTTCTATTTTGGAAATCAATTCGAAATACATTTCAGTGTAAAAATGTAAATGGTATTCATTTCCTTTTTTTCTGATGTACGTCATTGCATGTTAACGTATCTTCGAAATTCTTATTTTTTATTTGTTTTGTTATTATTAGTTTCATTCAGTATGCTTGAGTTCTTGCTGTTCATCCAAGATTGTTAGTTTTAGCTCTCTCTTATACCCATTCTACAAACAGAATAATCAGTTCATCTTGCAATCAGTGAATACGAATTTTACTGATAACAGTCATTTAGGCACATTGATTTTTTTTTACCAGTTTCGGCGTGGCCAGGTGCGCAGAGAGAAGCGGGTCTACGACACTCAACATTTTTGGCGAAATGTTAAGTGGAAGTGGATGTGCAAATGTTCTATGTTATTGATTTTTTTCACCAGTTTCGAAAGTGCTGCACAATTTCTTTGAATCCGTGTTAGATTAATTATTAATGCTACTCATCCTTGCCTGATAAAAAATTACCTTAAACGAACGATATCACAAATCCTCCAACCATTTCTTTAATGGTTTGGATGATACCCCAAATAGGTCATTAAGAAAAATAACCATACGAAATTTATTAGGGTTGTTCTGTTCCAGTTTCACCGTACAATGGCCTCGACAAATGGACAAAACAGCAAGAAAAATAAATGAATGCTCATCGATATAGCGTCCACATTTTTCTTGAGGGATGGAGAGCAACATCTTTCTACAACCAACAATCAATATGCAACTAACGATTTGAAATTGGTTCACTATTGTAGAACCCCTAGTCGATCCCAAAGGCAGCTGGTAGCTGCAACTATGTTTAAGTCAGGTTCGACGTAGGAAATTTTACCCGTCATTTCCGACTTCGACACGACGACCTGGCGAACGCAAATGGCCTGTTGAAAGACTTCAATCCAACGGCAATGAAGCCAACACTCAGCCGAACAATCTTAAGAATTTCATAAGTTTCAACTTATGAACCATGCTTTAGATTTCATAAGATTGACTTATGAACGGATTTAGTTTTACTCGACGTTTAACCTTTACTTCACAAGTGTTGATATATACTAGTGGTCAAGTCACTCGACCCATAACCTCAACTTTCAAGGTTCGAATCCAGGTTGCTTCATATTTTTATTTTTTCATCATCATTATATTTCATAAGGCAAATTTATGAAATGCATACTGCTTTCTTATAGCAAATAATCAGAATGCAATCTTGTGAATATCGAAAGTTTATTTCGCTGAGTGAAGAACCATTAGCGTGCGGCTTTGGATACGTTTTAAAAATTCATTGCCTAAATATTCAGTGAAATGAATGAACTTTTCATTCCCTATGATATGGCAAGATGAACTTGAATTATTTTCTTGTTCAATGACATTGAATCGAAAAACGATTGAGTGTGGAAGGATTGCGTGGAATGGCAAGTGCGGAAGAAGATAAAGCAAAAATCGTTACCGAAATAGTTGTTCAGCAGGTTGAAGTTGTCGAAAGGTGGACAATGAATTTATTATTGATTCAGTTCGTGATGCGTCATTAAAGTGAATTTGATTTTTTTAACTCTGCTTAGGATAACCATAATTTGGGCCTTTGAAAAAAATATCAGTTCTCATTTTCATTAAGTATTTTCTATTGAGTCAAACGACAAAGATTTTTGCCATTTTATTCTTTGCATAAAGCTCAAGGTAAATTTACATGAAATCAAAACCTTGTGGGATCAGTTTCTAAGCAGATGGATCGATCATGTACAAATTAATATTACATTCATAATGGCGCTAACTTACACAATACATATTAAGAACAAACCCAAATTTTCGACCGTGTCCATGCATTCTATATCAGCATCTTGAATGCTATTTGTTGTAAAGTTGGATTTCAAATGCTATTTAAATGCTTGTAACCTGTACTAAGCATTTCGAATGCAAAATTGCATAGATGAAGCATTATCATAACATTGCAGTAAAGCAGCCGTAGATTGGGCCAAAAGCGACATTTATGTTGCATTTAAGGTGACTTAATTGATTGATAGGCTGCCGTAAAGATGCTTTGGAACTGCTTATTGTTTACCTGGGTAGTTATTTGTTCACACGCAAGCTCAGGTAAAGCATGGGATTAAACATAAAGTTTCTTTAAAACAAATTTAAGACTTGAAAAAACACACTGATAAAAAATTACCTTAAACGAACGATATCACAAATCCTCCAACCATTTCTTCAATGGTTTGGATGATACCCCAAATAGGTTGTTAAGAAAAATAACCACACGAAATTTATTAGGGTATGTATTCTGGTTTTTGCAAGATCGCCCTATCATCGCCCTAACCATAACAGATCTTTTAACAAGATTTTAAATCTTTTAAAGATTTTAAATCAACCAAATTGACCGACCTCTTGACTTTGAGTGTATTGCGCTCTTCTGGTTGCGAGAATAAGATCAAAATCTTACAATGTTAAATATAAAATAAACGCTAACTAAACCACTTTTTTCTGCACCAAAATCTTTCATAAAAAAAAAAAAGTGAGAGAAAAACGGTTTCTGCTCCCCACACTATATTTTTTTTTTTCCCCCCCCCCCCCCCCCCCCCCCCCGGAGGGAGAACACACACCACCCCCCGCCACCAACCATCATCGATGATCGGTATTTGTTTCCCCCCGCCGCGTGGGTTTCCCTACTACCACCAAAGACCGCGGGGGGCAGGGCCCAAAGCGGCTTAGAATTACGCTCCCCCCCCCCCGGGAAAGGATAGCGTGCCAATTTCCCTTTCAGGCAACATTCGCAGACAATCTGCTCCCCACCAGCCATGTCCAAACACTACACTGCACGCCGAGCTATTTTTTACCACGCTAGTGCGTGTATTGAATTCACCACTTTGACTTCGTGCTTCCAGACTTACACGCCACGCGGTTGGTACAACACCAATGCCAGTGCTCGTGTTTTGGCTTCAGACACCGTGTATGATGATTCGGCAAACACCACAGCCGAGTGTTTTCGATTGTGTCCGATTGCGGAATACACGCGTGGTTAATTTATTTTATTTCTACCCATACCGTGCTTGTTATACTCAATCAACTTATGCGCCCGTCATCCAACGGCCAAGAAAACAAACCTATAAGTCAAATTATCAAATTTTTAGAATCATCCGACGAGCAATGCTCTATCCGTGGTAACCAGTGTCATACTGGGTGTATGTTGAGAGCTTTCTTGTGATCGTAACCACTCGGCTCGGGTGTTTTCCCAAAAATCAAGACACGGTGTCTAAAGCAAAACACGAGCGTGTACACTCGTGTCGCGTCCTTAGCGTTGCAGGTTCATCTATAAGCACGAAACTGAAGTGGTATATTATTGCCACATGGTGGTGTGTTTGCAGTCAAGTTCGGCTCTCGTGCAGAACGGTTTGGTGTTTTCACCAAGGCTGCCCCCCCCCCCCCCCCCCCCCCCCCCTTCTCCCCCCCCCCCCCCCCCCCCCCCCCCCCCCCCCCCCCCCAACCCCCCCCACACCCCCCCCCCCCCCCCCCCCCCCCCCCCCCCCCCCACCCACCCCCGTCCACCCCTTTCCCCCCCCCCCCCCCTTTCCCCCCCCCCACCCACCTTTTTTTTCTCCCCCCCCCACTCCCCCCCCCCCACCCCCCTCCTCTCTTAAAAACCCCGGTCGTTTGTCATATGACACGTACAACCACTATCCACAGTCCACGCTCCAGGAATAACTCCTCCTGCGACGAAGCACACAGCGCCAATAACCGCATTTGATTTTTCACTCGCTTTCTCAGCAACCTGCTGCACCGGTGCCGCTTGAGTTTGCACCTGCTTTGCTTGTTGATCCGGACTCGACTGTCCCTGTTCCTTCTTTGCTGCATTGAACTTCCGGCAATTCTTCTTCAAATGTCCCGGCATATTGCAGAAAAAACACTTCCGGGTATCGCTTTTTGGTTTCACTTCCGTCTTCATGGCCTTCTCTACCTTGACACCGCTGCCGTGCTGGTTTTCCCGCTTCTGGCACTCATCCCGAAGTCTCGCTAGCACTAGGTCAATTGTCAAATCTTCCTGAGGCCTGTTTTCCAACGACGTAACGAAGCTGTTATACGACGGTGGTAAGCTTCGTAACATCATAATTATCCTTAGCAGCTCACTAAGTTCCACGCCAGCGTTATCCAGATGTTCGAAAAGGTCTTCCATCGCCTCGATGTGCTTCTCGACGTCTCCTCGTTCGCCAAGATTTAGCGAGCAAAGTTGCTGCAACAGTAGGGCTTGATGTCCAATAGTCACCTTCTTCGCCTTCTTCACGAAGCGTAATTGGCTATCCTTCACGAAGAGCGCGATTGTCGTCCGGGCCTTCCGGTCATCCATGATCCACTGTCGGAGCTCACCTGCATCCGCCTCCTCCGGTTTAGGTTTCTCAATGGCATCCCAAACCTCTTCACGTTCCAGCAATGTCATCATCCTGTATTTCCAGGATACATAATTGCTGCCATTCAATTTGGCAAACGTGACCTTCATGTTTTCCGCCATCTTTCCGCACCACGCGTGTACGAAAACCGATCTCGGAAATAAAAAACGCGATTCTTCCGGCACTCCCGTTTTCCACCGAAAAACTGTCCACTTTTCTCTCCTGGCCCAGGAGTTATGGGCCCCATAACCTGAAAGAGCAGAGCACTACCGAAAACCGGAAAAGGGACGAAAAGAACTCGGAAAACGATTAAAACACGTGAAATACTTTAAGGAAAGGAACAATGACTTTTATTTGTTGTGTCGAATACAAAGTTTGGATGATAACTGTAAAAAGTGAACAGCAACAGCAAATACAAGGTGAATTGAAAAATAACATAAGTGGCTGCACTCTTGTTTCGCTCGATGAACAAGGGCGTAGAACACTAGGGGGTCATTCTACTCCCACACTCTCGGCTTTTCTTCTTCCACTTCGCTGCTTTAGTTTCTCTCCTTCTGCTACTCTTATTCAGCCATCCTTATTTAGTTCTCTTCGTTAGCTTTCTTGTTTCCGCTGTTCTTGCTCGCTCGTCTTCTTCCACTTCTCATCTTCTCATTTTATTCTTTCGCTTTTCTTCTACCACTTCTCTTCTTCAGTTTCTATTCCTTCACTTTTCTTGTTTTGCTTCTCTCTTCCGCTGGTCTTTTTCCGCTTGTATTGTTTAGCTTACCTTCTTCTACTTATCTTTTTCCGTTTTTCTTCTTCCGTTTCTCTTCTTTCTCTTCTCTTCTTTCGCTTTTCTTCTTCAGTTTCTCTTCTTTTGCTTTTTCTGTTCCGTTTCTCTCCTTCCGTTTGTTTATCTGTTTCTCTTCTTCCGCTTCTCTTCTTCCGGTTCTCCGCTTCCACTTCTCTGCTTCCACTTCTTTTATCCGCTTCTCTTATTCTTCTTAACCATTGACGTTTTGTTTTCTTTCATTCATTGTCACCGCATTTTTCATCTTCTTTCCAATTTTCGAATTTTTGGTTTTACTTATTCGTCATCTTGTTTCACTTCTGTTTCCGCATAACATCCTTCGGCCCTATTTCTATTCGCTTCTTCACATTTATTCAGTTTTGTGTGATATTTTTCGCTTCGCTTTTACTGGAACCTCTAAATCATCTTCTTTTCATCCACTTCATCGTTTGCTTCATCAGCTTCCGTTTCTTCATCCACGTCATGTGTTACTTTCCGCCTCCCTTCATCTGAATCCTCTTAATAATCTTCTCGGATTCACTTTCACTGTGTCTTCTTTCATTAATGTATTCTTCTCTTCGCAATATTGTCGCTTTCGCTTCATCGATTTCCTCAATTCCATTGCAACCCTTAAAACCCTTTTTTCTTAAAGAACTTCTTTCTTTCCACATTCTTTGCAAATTCCTGAATTCACTGTTTTTATCATCAGGTTTTATGCATCAGCCATCCGTATTTGAAGAGAAAGGAATGAATAGCTACGCTGTAGATTGTAGAACAGCATCTACAGGCGTCAATCGACACGCTGTTGGAACAAGCGACTTCATGATGTTGACCGAGATTTAAGTAATCAACTGCCGATCATTGACTGTAAAAAAGAATGAAAAATCTGTCTTCTATGCAAGCATGTGCACTCATTGAGGGTTGGCAAAGGGCAGTATGGCCGTATCAGCAACAATCAATAGGAAACTAGCGATTTAAAATTGGATTAAAACTTTAAACGCTCAACAAAACCGTCGGCCCTTTTCAATGCCTCCATCTTATTTCCAAAGAGTATTGTTAGAAGCATGTGCAGAAATGCTACAGTAATTAAAAAAAAAGCAAGTTCCATAAAATCCACAAGCCAAATTGACATCTCTTAAAGAAATACTTGTTCTACTATGTGCAACTATCTTAATATCAGATCCGGTTCTTATGATCTTATTAGTTAACTAAATTAGACAAAAATAAGCTTTCAGCCTTGATATTTAAAAAAACACAATCATAGTTTAACCAACTAAACCAAAACATAATAAACTATGGTTTTAATCATTTAACTCCTAAGCATATAATCATTTAGCTCTTTTTATTCAACGTTTAAATTTCATTTTGTTTGCTATGAGCAGCCCTTCGCTGCACAGAAATGTACAATAATCGCCGGGGCGCACTAACGGTACAGATAGTCGGCATTAATGTTCGACGCGATTTCCGATTCCCACTTGTCGCCGTTGCACAGCAGCTTTTCCTTGTTGTACAGCAACTCCTCGTGCGTTTCGGTCGAGAACTCAAAGTTGGGACCCTCGACGATGGCATCAACCGGACAGGCTTCCTACAAGCAATATTTTGATTGCAAAACCTTATTTCCGAAACACGAGTAAACCACCAGCTTACCTGACAAAATCCACAGTAGATGCACTTGGTCATATCAATGTCGTACCGGGTCGTCCTTCTGCTTCCATCGGCTCGCTCTTCCGCCTCGATGGTGATGGCTTGTGCCGGGCAGATGGCCTCACACAGTTTACAGGCAATGCACCGTTCCTCACCACTGGGATAACGACGTAGGGCATGCTCACCTCGGAATCGCGGACTCAATGGTCCCTTCTCGAACGGATAATTGATGGTTGCCGGCTCCTTAAAAATGTGAGCCAACGTGACGGCGGCACCACGGAACAGTTCCGTCCAACCCCCCCCAACCCCCCCCCCGCAACTCTTTTCAATCCCAACCCACTTACCCCCCCAAAATTAAAAATTTTTTTCCCCCCGTTTTCCAAAAACCGAATATTCATTTTTTTCAATTTTACCATCAGTGACACTGAGAAAATGACGTCTATACAAGGTCCGTAATGTCGGGCATACGCACTGCTTTACTTGTATTGGAAGCAAAAATAATGTAAACATTCCTGAGCAGTCGGCACTCTTCGAGTGATGACGTAACACTATTGAACTCTCTATGTGCGTGCATGGGTTCAGATTTAAAAAATCGGTTCAAACGTGTATTATAAATGCTGAATTGTTGAAATAATCATGATATAAATGCCATTTATTGAGCAAAAGCATTTCCTCCCTATAACATGGGTAACTTATAGTGAATTTAACTGAATTTAATAAAATTTTTGCCAAATTAACTTTCAAACGCTGGGATTATGACAATCGAGTAGCGATATAGAGCCAATTTTCCATCATCGATAGATTGTAATTGGTTGAAAAATCTAATTTTTATAGCGCGCACAATAAACAATCACGGAACGAACGAATCAAAAAAATAGTATGACGTAGCACTTTCCAAGCTCTTGTGTAGCGTGCACAAGGAGTGCGGTGGTATTAGTGTCATGAGCGAATTTTGCTCATTTCTCTATGCCATATTGTTGTGGCAAATAGGCCAGACCGTATATAGACATCAAAAACCTTTCAATGCCAATATGGCATACATTAACAATATGTGTTAATGTAGAGGTTGTATGGTGAAAATGAGATGCAACCACAGAGAACAGACGTTCATCTTCGGTCTGCTTCTTGTGTAAAACTTTTAACCGACATTTCAACTGTATGTCGTTATGCTCCCGGTAGGCGGCGCTGCAGTTGTGCGATAACTGCCATGTCAATGTTCATCAATAAAAAGCCTAGCACATAACCTGAAAAGTTTTGTTTGTTTTTCTCTGCACTTGCTTCTTATACCGGCTGCCCTCCCTATACTTTTACACACGTTTTTCAAGAAAAGGTATATGGACATCAATGCGAGCATCAATGCCTGTTCTCTGTGATGCAACTATTCGATAACAATAACATAAAATGTGATAATATATCTTACATTCGAAATATAGTTTTGACTATATAGCAAATTGTTTTTCGTTATGCGGGACGTCAAAAAGTGAATAAATTTAAGGCATTTTGCAGCATGTGAAAGAGATTAGAAACTATGCATTTTTTTAATGTGACTGTGCGTAGGAACTAGTCACTTTATGAAATGAAGATGAATAAGAAACTCAGTGCCAATATCTCAAAAGTTCGGATCTAATCAACGACATTCCGTATCGATTTATCTCAAAACCCCGCACATGCAAATTAAATGCACCATATGAAAGGAATATGTTTCTTCTTGCTGGGATTGATGATTTGCAGGAGAAAATTTTCATTTTCGAGAATGCAACGGTTATAGTATCAATAGGTATAGTTCAATCTAAATTATCTAATTAGTGCCTCGTAGCCTGTCCATGATACTGGATTCAGGTTTGGCTTGCAAGAACCCATTTTTTTCACTCTTTTTTTTTCGGCAAAGTTAGTCAACTAGAACAAATTGATGTGTCCACTCTGACGATAGCCTTGTTTTCATGCATTTTTTCTATCACACTGGAATAAAAAAAGGACTTAAAAGAATTCATTTTTTGGGATTAAAAAGTAGGCATTTTTTGACGTTAGCGATTGGCTCAGATTTGACAGCTCTCGCTGCACAATTGGCTCAAAAATGGCTGCTTCTGCATATCTCTTACTATGAGGATCACTACACTCAAAAAACAACGCACCTTATATTTAAGTGCCATCACCTATAGATTTGGGCAAAGTGCAAAGTTATTGCTCTGTATTGGTGCGGCACTAATTTTTTATTAAATGTGGTCAATTAACCATATGTGCAATAAATATATAGTCTTTAAGTGCAAGAGCTGAATAGATATTAATTATAGTGTACATGGATTGCGATAACTTGCCCTAGCAAAAATCAAATGAGTTTTTTAATACGTTTTATGTGAAAAGGTTATTTGTTGGTTCATAAAAAGTTTAATATTGGATTTTTTGTACTTTTCATGTAATAAAACGAAATGTGTGAATAAAAGAGGTTTTATTTGTACCATCATAAGAACTTCATCACTTTTTGAAGCTATCGCGTTCAGCAGCTCTTCTGCGGGAATGGCAAAAATGCTCGGCAGATCTGAAATATTCACAATAAACACCAAAATTTGCAAATGGCAAAGAAGAACATCCATACACACAAAAAATAAATCTTGTTTTATTAAAAGTTTTGCACTTTACTTCTGAAAAGTATTTATTTTTCATTAAATTGAAAGTAAAATTATCTACGACAAAAGTTCTTCGTTTGATTTGAAAGTGTTATGTTTCGGTTCAGTGTGTAAATTTAAAAGTGAATTCTTTTACCATGAAAATTGTAGAACTGTCAAATTCACCAACACAAAGGAAATCGTCGTATGGATTTTTTCTCTATACTGTTGTCAAATAATACAAAAGCTTCACATTCAAAATGTTCCTCTTGGCGAATCGCCCCAACGAATCCCTTATCAGGAAAGTTCACAAACTTTCGGCGTTATTAAGTTCCGAACGGACCATGCAAACGGAATAGGCCATGTCACTGATAATAATCTTATCTTTTTTTTTTTTGCAGCGGTGCCACAAGCGACGACGAGCGGCAGCAGATGCTAGAGCTGGCTCAGGTGCATTCGGAAGATATGGGGAAAATGTTTCGACTTGGATCTTTCGGGATGGAAACATTGGTGATTGAACGACGCCAACCTCCGGTCTCTATGAAAGTTATAATAATTCATTTGAAAATTAAAACCTTTTTATGTTAAAACCATTTTTTCTTTCAATCAAAACAGCATACGTTTATTTTATGTGCACATACTTCCTACTCTGAGAAAAATTTCATCGTTGTACCGACAATTAAATCATGGTCAGGATGACTATCGCATATAATGGTTTCAATAACCATGGAAATGGTCGAATTCACCCCGTTCATGGCATTTTTTACTATGATCATGGTAACAAGGACTATTCCAACATTATGGAAAATGTTGCATCAACTATTTTTAATGGTAGTTTTGACCATGATCATAGTCGGTTCAAAATCACTATACTGCAATAGTCATCCTTACCCCCAATAATGGTAAAATTGACCATCAAATTCCTCTCTGTGTAGTTGAAAGTTCATTTTCAAATAAAAATAATTTGCTTTCATTTTCAAATATGCCACGGTGTGGATTTGACAGTTCTACAATTCATCTGAAAAGAAAATTTTTTATGTTAAAAGTATTTTTACAGCATACTTTTATTTACATTGCACGACACTTTCTGGATGAAAGGTTATTTTGCAATAAAAATAATTGGCTTTTATTTTCAACGATGCCACGGTTTCGATTTGACAGTTCTACAATTTGTTTTAAAAATTACAACTTTTAAATGTAGAGCAGCAAAATTTTGAATTGACGGTTTGAAGGTTTTGGTTTTGAAAGTAAACCGCTTTCTACGAAAAAGAACCAACGCAACTTTTCAATTTTGGCAATGGTTTTTTTTAATTTTTAATAATCATTATTCTTTGTGTGTAGTAATTTATTACCTTCAAAAAATTCAGTGACTTCCGCTGGCAAACCAAGTACCTAAACCACCACACGGTAAACTTCACTTTGCTTCTCCATTTTGCAGTTTTTTTTTTCTTCTAGAACGATAAAGCAGCTGATTGTTTTTCGCGCACGGTTTTTTAGTTCGTTTTAAGTGCGAAGATGGATAGAATAGGGCAAAGTGAAAACACACTTGAATGACATTTCTCGCTCCATTGAAAATTATGTGTGGACCATATCAGTCTCATTGGAAACGAACCTGTGTATTAAGTGACCTGTGTGTGTATAATTGATTCTCAAAACTTCTGTGGGCATATTCTCAGAATTCCTTAGAATTTCCGCTGTAATTCCTCTCAGAACTCCTTTGGATTTTCCCTCAGAATTACTATCCCCTTCGAATTTCTCTAGAAATCTCAGAAATCGTCTGGAATTTTAATCAGAATTCCCTTAGAATTTTTTTTAGAATTCCCCTAGAATTCCCCTCAGAATTCAGTTGCAGTTCATAGGATTTTTTCTGGAATTCTTCCTTTAATTCGTACGCAGTTTTTCTAAGAATTCTTCTCGAGTTCTCCTCAGAGTTCTTCTGCAATACTCATCAGAATTCCTGTGGAATTAATCTTGGAATTACACTAAAATTCTCAAAATTTCACTCAAACTGTCTTCAGAAGTCCTGTGGAATTCTCCAGAAGTCCACTGAAATTCTTACTAGAATTTCTCTAGTATTCTCCTCAGGATTCTTCTTAAATTCTGATCAGAATTCCTCTGGAATTCCTTTCAAAATTCCGCTGGAATTTCTCCAGTATTCCTCTGGAATTTTCCCTCATAATTCCTTTGAGATTCCTCTCAGAACTTCTATGGAATTCCCCTTAATATTCGTCTAAATCATTTTCGGTTCTATACCTAATTTAAATATTCAACAATATGGAGAAATTCTCTAAAAAAAATTTAAAAACAAAGAAATATGGAAATGATGGTAATAACAAAGAAATAGGGATATGATGGTCAGCGAGTTCAGACTTGTTGCTGCAACTTGAAATTATTAACGAAAAAATAGAACGTATACAAGATTCAAACAGATGCATGATCGGACGTTGATTCAAAGTTTGACGTTTGACTTGATTCCATAGACACCACCCCAATGACAAAAAAAATATAACTTGGATGAAACGCGTTTCAAATTTGAACGAAAATAGAACAACTTAATATTCCAGTTTTAAATTTTAACATGAAACTGTTCGAAATTATCCAACTAGAACGCCTTGCTGAAGTTGCCGTTGTTATAAATCCAGTTCTATTTTGTTACGACCATACACTCCTGGAGATGCCCTTAGTGTACATGAAAGAAATTCATACACAGAGAGGAATTTGATAGTCAATTTGACCATTATTGGGGGTTAGGATGACTATTGCAGTATAGTGATTTTGAACCGACTATGATCATGGTCAAAACTACCATTAAAAATAGTTGATGCAACATTTTCCATAATGTCGGAATAGTCCTTGTTACCATGATCATAGTTAAAAATGCCATGAACGTGGTGAATTCGACCATTTTCATGGTTATTGAAACCATTATATGCGATAGTCATCCTGACCATGATTTAATTGTCGGTACAACGATGAAAATTTTCTCAGAGTATTCACTATCAGATGTACATTGAGAAATCCAGTGCAGCGTTTGCATATATTTCTTTCTACCTCTCTTTCCTTCTGTTGTAAATAGTAATGCATTCATGCAGTACTGCACAAAACTACAAGGGACAGCCCACTATAGAAGCAATACGTAGCAATGTCTAATGAATGTAATAATCATTTTCTTTTAATATTTCGTGACCATTTCTACAATTTCTTTTTGGTATGCTGCGGAATAATATGGAGATCATTTAAATTTTCGAACTGTGCTTCAAATTGTTCAAAAGATTTAAGGTATACCATATATGCGACGAAAGGATAGCTGACATTATTTCAGCCACCGCTGGCTGCGAATTGACAAGAATTTGGAACGGCATAAATTCCAATCAAACAAACAAAAGGACGGATTTTCAATTATACATGTTTGATCGATCTTGCTTGGACCTGTCGTATGGCCCATACACATATTTATTAATATTGTGTGAAAATTCATTAGCCAGCGTCATATTTGGACCAGTTAGCAGATAATTGAAATCAATTATCTGCTAATTACTGGTAACTGCCCGCATCCCTTGCGCTGAACTGGCTGGCTTGACGTGCCGCAAGGGCTCAGTAGGGATTTTTGTCAAGACCCGAAGCTAAAAGCCAGTTCCATTGTGGTTGTATCACGTCAATTCGTTTCTCCACTGTGCACATCGAAATTGTAGATATACTTTTCTTTTTACGGTATATAATTTCAGATCATCCATGGAATTCCCAAGTATTGTAAAATAATTTTGAATATTTTTTTTTCTCGTGGAATCAGTTTCAACCTGCGATACCCGAAACAATTGCCAGTGCAAACCTCAACCCGATACGAGCTACAAATAAAGACAAATACACCCAAGTTTGATACACAACAAGCCGACCCAATCTTGATACCCGATCCAGGTTGAAGCTGAATCAAAAACGAATTCGCTATAAGATGTTTAACCTCACTTATGATAGCCAAGAATATGGAAAAGAGAACGAAAGAAAAACGCTAGAGTAAATTTTCAATAGGTCGTAAGTAACAATGTAGACAAAAATGATGTTTTTTCACGGAATCATAGCTTGAGTACTCCGCAATATGAATTATACAAACCATAATATGAATTGCAGAGATTTTTTGCTGCATATTACTTAACAAAATTGGTTTAAGTCACAAACTACTCCATAACGAACTTTTGTCAGTTTGACTTAAGTGCTTTCCAATGCTCCGCACCGACCTATCCAGCCGATTCATTTTGCCGTAAGCAACATGACAGGTGATCGCATGTCAGAACAGACTTGACGAATGCGACACGACGTAACGAACCCGGCGGATGTCAATGAGGTCAAATAGATCTCCAAAAACAACAATTCACAAAAGCAGCAAATCACAAGGTGGAATGTTTATTTTCGGTATTTGGTATAGTTTTTAAAAGGTTTCGGCTGAAAAATGCCTTCATGTGCACTAAAAGGATGCGGACAAAAACTAAACTTGCTCTGTTAGCATTCGCTTGTTTTTGGAGTTATACGTTACTATTGGTGTAAAGCTAAGCCTTGCTTTATTTTGTTGGTTCCAGGTGTTTGCTTTGAATATTATGGCTTGGTTCAAAATTAGGAATTGAAACTAATTTCCAAAACTTCTACATTGATTTTCTTGATGATAGCAATATGTTACTTACGACCTATTGAAAACTTGCTCTAGAACGGTTCAGTTGAGTAGCCCCTCGTTCCCGAAACATGATGGTGTTTGTGAGATTGCATTGTTTTGACGTTTCGCCCCACTCCCACACACAAACAACGACAAATCCGGTCAGCCAAGTGCAAGAGTCAAGAGATCCAGCGGTGCTACACTCAAGAAACGAGCGTAATTTCCCCTCGCATTCATTCAGTCGCATTGATTATTTGCCCCCCCAAGACCCTATAGCCGCCCATATATTCTACACAGGAACAATACCAGTTTGTTCTTCGATCGGTTCGCGTGCTTGTGTTTTGTCTGCTGTGTTTTTATTACCAACTCTCCATATTCTTCGGTTCTTCCGATAACTCAATGCATCCACTTCTAGTGCAGAATTTCACCAGTAAGTTCAGTGTACTGAAGCACCTCGGACGGTCAGCAGCAGCAATCCAGCGATTTTCGTTCCATACGTCCAAAATGGTTCAGATTAAGGTCAGTAGAATCTTTCAATTGTCTTATCTCAAAACATAGAATTCCATGCATTACATAATGCTCGATGATTGTGAGATGTATTTGTTTTGCGGAAGTTGAAAAACTACGTATCTGAAATGTTCATTCGGTGCAATGACGTGAGAACATGGTTGCGGTGATGAACTTGATAAAAAAAGTCAAGTGCTCACCAGGAAAACAGTAATTCAAATCAGTGCTCAGGATGTGCGTTGTGTAATAACAAACAAAAAGAAGTACGTACTCGAGAATCAGACAAAATCATTAAACAGACATTTTGCAAGAGACAAGCTTTTTGTTCTACCGCCGATGAGGATGAGGATGTTTCCCTCATCCCATCATTTTGTTTTCTGCCGCTATTTATGCATCCATTAATTATGCAAATTTACCTACCTCGTGCTTGTCGTCAGCCCCCTATAATGTATTGGTTGAATACAAGGTTGATGTTAAAGCAAGAAATCCTTTGCAAGTGCTTTTTTCTAATGCCGTCATATGAGGACTAAATTCGAGTGTCGTAGGGTGTGGGTGTTTAAGTTTACCTGTCCCTGTATAATGCGACCGCAAAATTACATTAGGATAACCTCGCCTCAAGGGAGCTATACCGAGCGTATTTATGTATTCCATCAAGCCTGGTTTATTCGATTCCAATAAATTCAACCCTTCAAACTTTATGGCTCTGTTAGTTCTTTTCAGCTTACCTTTAATGGTGGTGAGATCCAACCCTTAACCTTTTCCCCAAAACATTATTCAAAAAAACCTGAATTAATCCACCGATGGTGAGACTGAACCCTTCTTACACTTCACCAGAATTACGAACTAAAATGTGGCCAAAATGGTACTGTATAAATATTTTTATCAGAAATTCCAGGAAGAACCAGGAATCATACATTCAGTTTATGAAGTGAATTATTTGTCAATCCTGAACGTATTGTCCATCGATGTGATTAAAATAGGTATATAAAAGGAAAAAATACATAAATATTATAAATTCCATATAATCAGTCCATAGAATGAATTATTACACAATCCTAAGCGTCAATTTTGATTATCGATATGGATTCAAGATGCTTAACAAGTACATGTTCGTTGAAAATTGTGTAGTTATAGTGAATGGAGACTTTCTGTAATTTTCGAATATACTCGTTGCAGTTCAAAACCGGACCACTCGAGCCAACCGTTCGTACTCTAATTCTATAGAGTCGCATAGTGTGGCTAGTCCGCTGAATGTGCTATACAACGCA
Organism: Aedes koreicus; assembly: GCA_024533555.2. NCBI lineage: Eukaryota > Metazoa > Arthropoda > Insecta > Diptera > Culicidae > Aedes > Aedes koreicus. The sequence continues at coordinate 17,044 of JAHHFK020004590.1, read as the reverse complement.
CCAGATGCAGAACAATAGAATACAAGCGGCATCGATTGGGGTGAGTGGACTTGTTCGGTTTTGAACTGCAACGAGTATATTTTCATCTCACAATTATATGCTCTCAGGTATTGTTTTGGTCATATCTCCATGAAGGATTATCCAATCCTAATGAAATTTTGATCAGTTATTTAAAAATTTTATAAGTTTAATTTGGCGCTAACAAAACTAAAATCGGTACACAAATAGCTCAGTATGTAATCGGAGACTACACTGTTTGATTACTATTATAATAGGCCGTCAAGTACTGTTTCGTTCATATCTTCGTAACGAAATGTCCGAATAAAAAAAAAATCAATAGCGTTCTATGGGAATGTTGTAGCTTTCATTTGCCGTCAACAGAACTGAAATCGGTTCACAAATGGCTGAGAAACCGATGTGACATTATTTGTAACGCACACACACACACACACACACACACACACACACACACACACACACACACACACACACACACACACACACACACACACACACACACACACACACACACACACACACACACACACACACAACAACACACACAGACATGTGCTCAGTTCGTCGAGCTGAGTCGAATGGTATATGACACTCGGCCCTCTGGGCCTCGGATAAAAAGTCGAATTTTCAAGCGATCTTAATACCCTTCTTTTGGTGTAAGAAGGGTAAAAAAAGAGAAGTTGTAGAAATATACTATGTTTCAAATATTCAATATATAAAATGAAGTATTAGACAATTTTTAACCGTCAGTTCTGACTATCTCATGCGTCATAAAACGTAACAGATGCGACACTATAGAATGCAAACAGGATCGATTAGTGCGAATTGTGTTTTCCGGTTTTGAACTGCAACGAATTATGTGCAATTATATGCTCTCAGGTATTGTTTTGGTCATATCTCCATGAAGGATTATCCAATCCTAATGAAATTTTGATCAACTATTTAAAATTTTTATAAGTTTAATTTGGCGCTAACAAAACTAAAATCGGTACACAAATAGCTCAGTATGTAATCGGAGACTACCACTGTTTGATTACTATTGTAATAGGCCGTCAAGTACTGTTTCGTTGATATCTTCGTAACGAAATGTCCGAATAAAAAAAAAATCAATAGCGTTCTATGGGAATGTTGTAGCTTTCATTTGCCGTCAACAGAACTGAAATCGGTTCACAAATGGCTGAGAAACCGATGTGACATTATTTGTAACGCACACACACACATACACACACACACACACACACACACACACACACACACACACACACACACACACACACACACACACACACACACACACACACACATACATACACACAGACATGTGCTCAGTTCGTCGAGCTGAGTCGAATGGTATATGACACTCGGCCCTCTGGGCCTCGGATAAAAAGTCGAATTTTCAAGCGATCTTAATACCCTTCTTTTGGTGTAAGAAGGGTAAAAAGATTCTCAAAACAAAATCATGAAAATATTACTTGCATTCCACAGATATGAAGTGAATTTGACAAAGATTTTTCATTAGGGCCCAACTGACTAACGTAAATAATGGCTTTTTCCGTAAATTTCTATCGGATAGGTGAACTCTTCCTCTTCTAAAAGACCGTGGTGGATTGATTAGGCGAGTTTTCAATGACGAGATATACGCGGAAAAAGCCATTGTTTACGTTTGTCAGTTAGTCCCTAATGAAAAGTCTTTGTCGAATTAGATAATTAAATGTCATTTTAAACTTCTAGTGTAAATTATGCGCTAAGAGTTTCAAAGTTGATGCACAGCTGAAAGAGAAAGGTTACGCGGCGCCACTATGTTAAAACAAAGATAAAAGAAAAAAATGGTTGCCGAGCGAAAACAGTCAATGGTTCGTAAGCTAAAATTTCCCCTAAAGTGACTGGCTTAGTTTCACTTCTGAATATCGACAATGATTTTCGAAGCAAACGTGTAATGGAGGTAATGGCATTTTAGCTCAAATGCAACGTTTAATTCAATGATAGTTTATTATAAGAACATGAATATTTAAACTTTCGTATTTCTTCCGGCCTTAAAAATAATAAGTTTCAGTGGAAATGTAAGTGGTTAATCCAATGCTGTGCTTGTAATAAGATCTGAATGCTGAATCCAGTCTGAATGAACCGGTTACTTCTTGGCCTTGCCTCGTTTTTTCTTGCCGGATCGTCCAGCGGGCTTCGCAGTGATTTTTGGAGTCGTCCGCTGTCGAACAACACTGCTGATCGCTTACCAATGGTTGGGTATGCTCCTGCTTAGTTTCCGCCTTCGACTTGATGACGACCGTTTTCGGTGTCGTTTTCTTGATGGATTGGGCTTTTTGCGGAGCAGTTGGCTTGACTTCGCTTTTCAAATTCCGAACTTGCTGCATGGTATTGAAGATTCCTCTCAGCACTTGAATCTCGTGGTCCTTAGTCTTGATAGTCAGTTTCAACTCTGACACCTGCTTCAACAAATCATTTACAGATAGAACATTTTCCCTCTCGTATGTCTTCTTAGCATCTTCGTAGGGAATGTCTCTATCGATTTTAATCCTGGCGATTTTGCTTTCGGTAACGTATTTCGGGCACTTACGACTTGAGATGGGATGCTCGTCAGTTTTGCAATTCTTACAGTAGGGTTTACCCGTACAGAGCTCTCCATCTGCAGTATCATGAGGGCCGGAGCATGTACCACATATTGGATCGCAGGAACAATTTGGTTTTATATGCCAAAACTGCCAGCATTTGAAGCACTGAATCAGTTGAGGGTAGTAAGGATAGGTTTTAAGCCGCAGATATGAAAAATATACATATTTTGGAACAGTAGATCCGGAAAAGGTGAGAACGATTCTAGATGTTTTCTCCTGTAAGCCACCAGCGGATTTCCTGGTTATTCTACGAACTCCTATAACACCTTGTTTGGCCACTGCTTCCAAAAGCTCTTCCTCTGTGTCATCAATCAGCTCACGGCATTTTACAACACAATGGGTTACATTGTTGTCCACGTGTTCCGTAACAACGACTGGGGTGCCATCGTTTAGTTGGGTCATTTGCAGTAATGCCTTGACCTGTTCCGGCTTGCTCACCTTTAATGTATAGCGAGCTCCTCCATGGTCGAGAAATGCATGCTCAATTGTCCCCGCAATTTGTTCGATTGACTTGTAGATAAGAAAGGGGCTCTTTGGCAGCGATATGTCCTCTGCATGTTCTAACCTTAGCACTGCCAGCTTCGTCTTACCGGAAATATTGGTGTTCGGACTCATCGCGGGGATTTCAGCGGATGTGGATGCCATCGTTTGCTAAACAAATTATAGAACCATATTAGTTATTTATTGTGGAGGCTGCAATAACCCACGTTATAACCCATGGTCACAAATTATATACTACTAACCAATGGCCGGCGAAACTAAAAGGCGTAATTGGATTACGGCTTCTGATGATTTTCACTTGATACTGATAAAAGATTTTCATTTCCATAGTTGTTTTATCTTATGAACTACTAACAGCGAATGTTTTTATAATAACGCAAAAGCCGGACAGGGGTGGAGGAATTGGTGTTTTCGCGTTTTTGTGTTTATTTTTTTTAAAATTACTATTTTATTTTTTACCTTACTGTCGGTTGGATTTACTTGTTTTTTTTGACTTGCAAACCCCGCACCCGTAAAACTTGTCAAAAACAACGAAAAACACCCCGATGTACAACACACAACACCCCGACAAAATCTTGACCCCCGCTCTGATTCAAACAGCATCAAAAAAAAAAACGATATAAAAAGAGGCAAACATGTCCTCACCGGCGTGTCGCCGGGCGAATCGTTTACAATGCTACAATGCTGACTTCTCGCGCTTCTCGCTTTTCAAAACAGGGATGTCAGATTTTTATTCTGATCAGAATTGCTTAGAGCATCATTAACGGTGAGGTATAGAAGCCCGTTTAGCAGCGCTCTATCATCACTCACCACCGTACCGGTCGCTGCTAAACGCGCTACCAAACTAGCAGCGAGGCTTTCGGGAAGAGTCGGGTGCTCAAATTTAGCAGCCCGATAGCAGCGCGTGAAGCGGTTGGTATTTGGTAAAGTCACACAGAGAGGAATTTGATAGTCAATTTTACCATTATTGACTATTGCAGTATAGTGATTTTGAACCAACTTTTCGACTTTCACTTGAAGGCGACGATGTTGATGACGTTCACGAACCAATGTTGTCAAAATGTTTACTTCTACTCTGAAAAAAATTCTATCGTTATACCGACAATCAGGATGACTATCGCATATAATGGTTACAATAACCAAGAAAATGGTCGAATTCACCACGTTCATGGAATTCTTGACTATGATCATGGTAACAAGGACTATTACGACATTATGGCAAATGTTGGATCAACTATTTTTAATGGTCGTTTCGAACATGATCATAGTCGGTTCAAAGTCACTATACTGCAATAGTCATCCTAACCCCCAATAATGGTAAACTTGACTATCTATTTTGTCTCTCTGTACCTTTCAACCGGTACGGAATAGGGTAACTAAATTGATCACCGCCAAAGCAACGACCGATGTGGAGAAGGGTGGCTAAACTAAAATGAGAGCGCTGCAGCGCTTCTGAAATAGCAGCGCTACTGTTGCCCACCGTTAATGATGCTCTTAGAAGTATATCGCGATCGGTGAATAAAATTTAGTTACAAGGGGCAATCAATCATCTTCAATCATCACAATCAACAAGCAGTTTTTTCGTTCTAAATCGAAGCATTTCATTATAGAGAAACCAAACTTGAAAATTTAGGCGGTGTACCGATACGCGAATTAATTTTAATTTGATTTAAACTTGACAGATGAAAAATAGTCGATTAATCGATTAAAATCCCTTTGTTATGGATCGACAAACTTTCGATAAGGTGTCTGTCAAAATTGAGTTACCGTCTGGCGGAAATAAGTCAGCTCGAGTAGCAGACTTAATCGATTATTTTCCATCTGTCAAGTTTAAGTGAAAATTAAAATTAATTCCCGAATTGGTACACAGCCTGAAGAAGACATGGAGTGGTTGAGATTTTTCTTATCGTCGATTGTTTACAAAAGTAATAATTTTGATCAGGGTTTTATACATGCCGCATAGTCTTAAGGGTCACCCACAATTGATACGTTGCGGATGCGTTGACGTAAATTTGACAGAAAACCTCTGTGAAAACTGTCAAATTAACGCAAACGCATCCGCAACTATCAATTGTGGTGACCCTTTAGATCTTTTTTACAGTATACTGTAATTTTTTTTATCGAATATGAAACAGCTGAACATTCGGTAATCGATACTGTTTTTTTTTTTTTGTTTTACAGTACGATACGTTCAGTAAATTTAACTTAGCTACTGAGCTGTCAAAACTTACCGAAAATTATGTAAAAAGTTTAGAAATTGGTTTGTAAACGGGTTTACATTTTCCTTTCTTGCTTTTTACATTTAGAATGATTAATGAGATAAATTAATTTGTTTGTTGTTAATTTGTGCACACAGAGTCCACCCCGCATAACGATAAACAATTTGCTATATAGTCAAAACTGTATTTCGAATGTAATATACCTTCTGCTCAAATATGAACGAGACTGGTTAAATAAAAAACCACCGGCTAATTATTCTTCAATATTTATTTTGTCTCCTTCAAAATAATCACCATCGGAGGCGATACATAAATGCCAATGTTTTTTCCATTCCTTATAGCACTTTTCATACGCCTCTTTTGGTATCGCCTTAAGCTCCCTCTTTGAATTCTCTTTTATGACTTCAATCGTCTGAAAATGTTTACCATTAAGCGGCAATTTGAATTTGGGGAAGAGTAAAAAGTCACATGGAGCCTGATATGGCGAATATGGCGCTTGAGGAACTATGTTAACAACAATCAATATGCAACTAGCGATTTCAAATTGGTTCTCTGTTGTAGAACCCCGTGGTCCGAAGTACACCTTGAAGCCAGCACCTAACTATACATATTTGCGCCATTGTTTTGATTTGCTGTGTTCTTTTGACAGAATATTTGAGAGTGTGTTCGTGTGAGTTCATTATTAAGCTTGGGACCGATATGCTAGTACTGACTGAGCCAAGAAAAAACTCGTATTTGTTCGGGACCTACTGGCCTTAGAGTTAGTCTATGATGTTAACGTTGTTTTTGGTCAAATAATCGCGAACTAAACGTGATGCATGGTGCATTATCGTGATGACTTGTTGTCCCACAATTCTTTCCCTTTGAGACGAATATTCTCACGCAAACGCTTCATAACGCCCAAATAATATTCAGCATTGACCGATTGACCTTCCGGAAGGAATTCCGAGTGCATAACATCTGGGCTATCGAAGAAAACAGTCAGCATAACCGCTTATAATGCTATAAGCGGATCCATTTGATATGTTGAGCTCAGGGCATCTCCAGGAGTGTATGGTCGTTACAAAATAGAACTGGATTTATAACAAAGGCAACTTCAGCAAGGCGTTCTAGTTGGATAATTTCGAACAGTTTCATGTTAAAATTTAAAACTGGAATACTACGTTGTTCTATTTTTGTTCAAATTTGAAACGCGTTTCATCCAAGTTATATTTTTTTTTGTCATTGTGGTAGTGTCTATGGAATCAAGTCAAACGTCAAACTTTGAATCAACGTCCGGTCGTGCATCTGTTTGAATCTTGTATACGTTCTACTTTTTCGTTAATAATTTCAAGTTGCAGCAACAAGTCTGAACTCGCTGACCATCATATCCCTATTTCTTTGTTATTACCATCATTTCCCTATTTCTTTGTTTTTAAATTTTTTTCGAGAATTTCTCCATATTGTGGAATATTTAAATTAGGTATAGAACCGAAAATGATTTAGACGAATATTAAGGGGAATTCCAGAGAAGTTCTGAGAGGAATCCCAAAGGAATTATGAGGGAAAATTCCAGAGGAATACTGGAGAAATTCCAGCGGAATTTTGAGAGGAATTCCAGAGGAATTCTGATGAGAATTTAAGAAGAATCCTGAGGAGAATACTAGAGAAATTCTAGTAAGAATTCCTGAGAAATTCTGAGAAGAATTCCAGTGGACTTCTGGAGAATTCCGCAGGACTTCTGAAGACAGTTTGAGTGGAATTTTGAGAATTTCAGTGTAATTCCAAGATTAATTCCACAGGAATTCTGATGAGAATTGCAGAAGAACTCTGAGGAGAACTCCAGAGGAATTCTTAGAAAAACTGCGAATGAATTAAAGGGAGAATTCCAGAAAAAATCCTATGAAGAATTGCAACTGAATTCTGAGGAGAATTCTAGGGGAATTCTAAAAAAAAAAATCTAAGGGAATTCTGAGGAAAATTCCAGACGATTTCCTAGAGAAATTCGAAGGGGATAGTAATTCTGAGGGAAATTCCAAAGGAGTTCTGAGAGGAATTACAGCGGAAATTTGAGGAGAATTCCTAAGGAATTCTGAGAATATGCCCACAGAAGTTTTGAGAATCAATTATACACACACATTCAAGTCTTTAGGTTTAGAACAACATTTGGAACTGCTGCTGAAGAGAGGGTATGTTTGTTATATATTTTCCCAAGAGAAAAATTTATAACTGACATATAAAATGAATCTAGAACTACAACACTCCTGGAGATGCTCTGTTAAAATCTTATACGCTTTCTACTTTTCTAAAAAAATCACATTTCACCACCACGCTCAACCGCGCCCCCCCATCCCCCTTTCTCTTTTTTCAAAACAACATTTCCCATTTCTTTGATTTTCAAATTTTTTCGAAAATTTCGCCAAATTGTGGAATATTTAAATTAGGTACCGAAAATGATTTAGACGAATATTATGGGGAATTCCAGAGAAGTTAAGAGAGGAATCCCAAAGGAATTACGAGGGAAAATTCCAGAGGAATGCTGGAGAAATTCCAGTGGAATTTTGAGAGGAATTCCAGAGGAATTCTGATGAGAATTTAAGAAGAATTCCTGAGAAATTCAGAGAAGAATTCCAGTGGACTTCTGGAGAATTTCGCAGGACTTCTGAAGACAGTTTGAGTGGAATTTTGAGAATTTCAGTATTATTCTAAGATTAATTCCACAGGAATTCTGATGAAAATTGCAGAAGAAAACTGAGGAGAACTCCAGAGAAATTCTTAGAAAAACTGCGAATGAATTAAAGGGAGAATTCCAGAAAAAAATCCTATGAAGAATTGCAACTGAATTCTGAGGAGAATTCTAGGGGAATTCTAAAAAAAAATCTAAAGTAATTCTGAGGGAAATTCCAAAGAAGTTCTGAGAAGAATTACAGCGGTAATTTGAGGAGAACTCCTAAGGAATTCCGACAATATGCCCACAGAAGTTTTGAGAATCAATTATACACACATATTCAAGTCTTTAGGTTTAGAACAACATTTGGAACTGCTGCTGAAGAGAGGGTATGTTTGTTATATATTTTCCCAAGAGAAAAATTTATAAACATATAAAATGAATCTAGAACTACAACACTCCTGGAGATGCTCTTTAGCTTCATCCCTAATAAATTTCGTATGGTTATTATTCTTAACGACCCATTTGGGGTATCATCCAAACCATTAAAGAAATGGTTGGAGGATTTTTGATATCATTCGTTTAAGGTAATTTTTTATCAGGGATTGTTATCAAATAGTTTAATCTCGTTTTCACCATATAACCTCTACATTAACACATATTGTTAATATATGCCATATTGTCATTGAAAGGTTTTTTTATTGCCTGCCCTCGGCATAAAATAAAATACAGCAAAAATTTTGTTCTTGAAAATTGCCATTTTTTTTATGGTAACTGCACTTAACCACCTATTCAGCATATTGTTATTTGGCCTTTTACCATCTGACATATTGTTAAAACTATATAGTTAATTGTTAGTTTATAGTTGGCAACTATAAGGGTAAAGGCCCAAACGTAATGTGGATGGAAACGGAACGGTAACGGCAAGTTCGACAGTTGTCACAAATGACGTCGATATGTCCAATTGGAATCAATTTGGATCTAATCAGTTTTATATCCGACAAGCAGGTTCAGTAAGATTTGACTCTTCCGCTGCCGTCGCTGTTCCGCTTCCGTTATCACTGCGTTCGAGCCCTGAATGCCGTAACAATAACGGAAACGGTCGTCAACAATAAGGGAAATGGTCCATGAATGGTTTCTGATTATGCGGGTTGTCCCTCCTTTAGCGCGATCATGTTGTAAATTTGTGATGTGAACATTTCATCGATTCTCAAAAAAAAATTGGTATTTGTGTTCAGTGATATATTTTTTCAATCTTCACATAAAACTTAGAGAATTTTGAGATCAGTATTGCTGGTTTCGAACACTCAGCGAAATAAACTTTCGATATTCATAAGATTTCATTATAATTATTCGCCACAAGAAATCAGTATGAATTTCATCAATTTGCCTTTTAAAATATAACGATGTTGAAAAAAGATTGATGAGGATTTTTAAGCCTTACTGCAAAAATATGGAGTGCGGTGCAAGTTGATGGATTTAGATTCAAAAGGTAAAAAAATATTTATCAAAGATTGATTAGGTAGCGCGAGATTGTTCGATGATCTAGATTTGGATGTTTCGCACCCCCAGCTTTCGATGTCAAGGCCAACAAATCGATGGCAGTAAATCGGATCTCTTTTTCTACTTGGAAGTACGCCATATACATCGGTTAATTAAATCAGTATAATTAAAAATACTCTAGGTTTGCATTTTTTTTTAAACTCTTTATTTATTCCAAATTTTACATTATTTTACATTCATATATTAACCTAGGTGCTCCTGCTAAGTAATTAACATTTCAAACATTGCTATCATTTATATCTAGGGAAGATGTACCTATATTAATCTCATCACTTTGCAATTCATCCTACTAAAAAAAAAAACACACCACACACAAGATTAGATATATTTCTGACAGACGCAGCACACCGCTCTTTATACACTCACAAATATTTTAATCCAGTACACAAAAACACGTACTAGACTAAAGGAGTACAACACTGTACGTTGTATGTCTGTCCCAGGCATTAGTAATGTTTGTTGTAGTTATTTAACTTAAGTAAACATTATTAGAAAGCGAAACCGATCCTTCAACTGCCCAATTGTTTGATTCATCGTAGGATGAATATAGGAACAATGAGATTAATATGGGGGTAGTTTCCCTAATTGTGTTAATATTATTTTTACCTTGTCTATTCAGTATTTTTAACAGAGTTTTTTTTGCCTGCGTGTAAGAATAATTATTGATTTCTTAAAACTAGTTCTTATCTATAGAGAGAATTGATCATTGAACAATTGAAGATTGCAATGATTTTTGTCTAAAATTATGAATTATTTTGTTGGACTTTTCTTCTAGAGTCTCAACGTTTGAAATTCTATGTAATTCAGTAGTACTGAACCAGGGTGACAACTTCAAAATCATTTTCAGAACTTTGTTCTGAATCCTTTGAAGTGCTCTTTTCCTAGTAGCACAACAACTAGACCATATTGGCACAGCATAAAGCATGGCCGGTCTAAAAATTTGTTTGAATATAAGAAGTTTGTTCTTCAAACAAAGTTTGGATTTTCTGTTTATAAGAGGATATAAACATTTTATATATTTATTACATTTGGCTTGAATGCCCTCAATGTGATCTTCAAAAGTTAATTTTTGATCAAGTATCAGTCCAAGATATTTTACTTGATTAGACCAAGAAATTGGAACTCCGTTCATAGTGACCATATGACTATTACTTGGTTTCAAAAATGCAGCTCTAGGCTTGTGTGGGAATATTATAAGTTGGGTTTTGGAAGCATTAGGAGAAATCTTCCATTTTTGAAAATAATCTGTAAAAATGTCCAAGCTTTTTTGTAGCCTCCTGGATATAACACGAAGACTTTTTCCTTTAGCGGAAATGCCTGTGTCATCAGCAAAGCAAGATTTTTGACAGCCCTGAGGTAAATCAGGGAGATCTGAAGTGAAAATGTTATAAAGTATTGGCCCAAGAATGCTACCTTGAGGAACACCAGCTCTAACAGGCAATTGATCAGATTTAGAATTCTGATAATTTACTTGCAAAGTTCTATCAGTTAAGTAGTTTTGAACTAATTTCATGATATAAAGCGGAAAATTTAACTTTTTTAATTTCGCAATCAAACCTTCATGCCAAACACTGTCTAATGCTTTTTCTATGTCTAGAAGAGCAACTCCAGTGGAGCAGCCTTCAGCTTTGTTTGAACGAATTAAATTTGTAACTCTCAAAAGTTGATGCGTAGTTGAATGCCCATGGCGGAATCCAAACTGTTCATCAGCAAAAATTGAGTTTGTATTGATGTGAAGCATCATTCTATTCAAAATTATTTTTTCAAAAAGCTTACTTATTGAAGAAAGCAAACTGATTGGTCGGTAGCTAGAAGCTTCAGCCGGATTTTTGTCTGGCTTCACTCTAGGTTTGCATGCTCAACGTTACTATATGCCCAAGTTCCACATTCCCAACCCACAAAATTTCGTTCAAACCGGGAGTATAATCCACCTGACCAGAATGTATTCGATTATTTGTTTAATTGGGTTTTATTCCCATCGACAGTTTTAAGAAATTTTTTTTTTTTTTTTAATCTTTATTTTACGTCGGCCTATTTCCTCACATGGTGACAATCACCGACGCCAGGAAGACGACTCCACCACCTGGACCCTACCTAACGACTCATGAATATGAACCGGGACCAACGGCTTTACTTCCCTTCCGAAGGAAGACGTGACCAGATTTTTTTTCGCCTCAGAAAAACCACCGACGTCGACTGGGATTGAACCCAGACCCTACTGGGGTGCCAAGTAGCAGTCACGCTTACCACTACACCACCGACGCCGGCTGTTTTAAGAAATGTCGGTGTTATTAGTTTGTAGGTAGTTAGTAAACCGGGTAGCGAAAACTTTTTATTTTTCGTTTCAAATAAATCTCCATTTAACTACGCATATATTTAAACATTATTCTGCGTCTCTTTTATTTTGAGTTTATATACAATATGATTTAAATGAAGAAATTTTATTATAAATTTTTATTTGTCTGATTCGAGCAGGTGAAAAAAATTCTGCCTATTTGTATCATCGTTATCAAATACTGAAAATATAAACAATGCTGGAACCAGGGGGTTAGTCACTCAACCACCATGTGTTAACACCCTCAAAAACACAATCCACCACACTTCAAACATACTCGCCACCACATGAAAGATAAATTAATTTCTGGCAACACTTATACGAATCGATTGTTTGTTTTCTCACTGTTTTGTTTCTCTCTCGCTTGCACTGATGTGAATTAGATGATGCATAAGTGTGCGTGTATTAAACCTCAAAATGGTCCATGGTTGCCAATAAGAATACTTTTTCAATTATAATATTGACAGATAAGTTGAAACACAGAAACACCTTCCGACACACTACAAAACAAACACAATGTGGCAGAGTGGCTAACCCCCTGGCTGGAACTCAACACCTGACCAGGGGCTGTATAGTCAAGAAGAAATTTAATATATGTAGTTTTCGGCTCACATGGGGCAGAAATCACGGGGGAAGTGTAGAAAAACTGAGGGTAAAAATAGTATCAGCAAGAGTACCAGATATATCGACGTGTACGTTTTGAACCCCGCGTTTCTTAAAATAAGTCTTAAAATACGCCTGTTCAATGGTTGTTTGGCAAGTATGAAAATACGGTTGATAAGATCGTTCTTTCTTTCGTGTGCAATTAAAAACGTGGAATCTTAAGCTATAATTTTTGACGAGACAGCGAATATTTCAAGAAAGGAGCAGTTTTCCTTTTGCGTCCGGTTCACCACGAATTCGTAGAAGGCCGAAGATTTTTTCTCGGCTGCTACTAGATGGAATCCACAACCGCTGCAACGCTGTACTCAGTTATCAAAGATATACTTATCCGATTTGATTTGCCTCTTTCAAAGTGTAGAGGGCAATGCTATGTTGGTGCTAGAAATATGGCTGGTGGCTGGTTTTCAAATCCTTGAAAAGAGAGCTTTATTTGTGCATTGTTGTCTCTGAAATCAGATAATTCCAGCAATCTACGATCGCTTCGCGCAACAAGATGGACTGTAAAGTATCCCTGGTAGCACACTTGTTGCCACTGGGTTGAGATAACATATATTTGACTTGCTAAGTCATACTCAAGTAACTACAACTAATTATGATCGTAGTGTGCTACTTAGGATGTGTCTATCGTGGCAAACTATTCTGTTGAATCTTTCACAACTTTGTCTAACAATGATGCATCCGATGCTGGTAGAAAGGCTTCTGGTTTCATGAGAATGATAGAAAAGTTTGAGTTTTATTTTATTTTGATGGTAAAATTGTGCTACTGCGCGGTAAATAATCCACACATATTTTTTGGCAAAAATCCATGTCAAATTCCACATAATATTCATTTATTCAGACATTAACAGAACCTTCTCAGATACATAAATGAAGTTTATGTAGCAAATGAAAAGTATGTGTGTCCACACATAGTGGTTATTTGTACACATAGCAAGTATGTCTTGTTATGAATATATATCATTTGTTGATTATATTGTAAAAAAATCATGTGGACACACAGATATTATCATTGCTTTTTTATCCGTGTGAATTGATACGGTTGTGGTAAATAGAGTGTGTATGGAATAATATTCAAATCAAGTTGAATAGAATCAAGTGAGCGTGATTCATGGTTAAAGAAAGTAGGCAGTATGAAAATAAAATGTCATTGGCCAGCGAAGCAAAAGCTTAACACAGTCAGCACCTGCGTTAGGTATGAATAAAGGCTGTCAAAACATGTTGCCTGCATCCGGGACGAATGACTTCTATGGTTAAAGTCCCGTAAAAATCAATAAAGAATAAGAAGTGTTGCCTGCATTCTTGTGACGAACGTTAGGAATAACGGACCCAGAGCAGCAGCAGTAGAATAGCCGAAAACCCGCCGGCAAATTCCACGGAGCCCTGTTTTTTCCCCCCCCCACCCAAAAAAACCACCCTAAATAAAACCAACCAAAGCTTTGTTTTTTTCAAAAATTTTTCATTTTCAAAGAACCCCGTAACCCCCCAAAAGAAGACCTAAAAACCCAAAAAAAAAGTGGTTTCAAAATGTTTTGAGGCAGACGATCAACCCCAGAATACTAGTTCGATTGAATAGATTCATGAATCTCAATATGTGGACATCATCGAAAAAATTCTAGAATCTCTTGACTGTCCATGATACCGCATCTTTCAAATTCCTTTTGGAAGTTGAGCAGTTCCTACTAGGCGATGACAAAAATAAAGAGAAAAATGTAAGCTTTTGTGAAAGCGAATCAATCCGGAGCAGTTGAAGGTAAAACGAGATATGTTTTACAGTTGTTGGAAGAAGGTAACAAATCCATCGAAAGAGTGTCAGATGTCGTGGACTATCTGAAAGAACTACCTTTTGATAGATCTTCTGTCAGAATTGGTTAAGTTTTTGAAGGTACTCGTCACCATTCCGACATTTCTGCTACTGCTGAGCGATCGTTTTCTGGTTTCCAAAGGTTAAAAACCTATCTGAGATCCAGTATGGGTCAACAGCAGCTGAATTCCTTATCTCTACTGCACTTTCTCAAGGACATGGCGAATGATTTGGATGTGGATGAAGTCGTTAATGAATTTATTTCCAGAAATAGCCAGAGAAAAACCACGTAATATATGTAAGCAGGGCTTTATGTTTTGTTAAATCGTAATATGAATAAATATTTGAGCTGTTGTAATGTTTTTGATTTCATTTTAATGAGTCCGAATTGAACTATTTTATTCCTCGTTTTTTTTTTTCAAAGAATATTGAAAAAGGATCTCAGTTCTATTTCTGCTTTCGTTTGGGACGGTTGAGTTTTGTTTTTTTTTCTCGTGCGATAGCCTTCTTCTCTACAGCATTGTAATAAATTTGCATTGTTCTTGTTTCATCAACCCGCTTTTGTTACAGCAGCAATATGCGAGTTGAAAAATACTGTGCGATTTACCCAATCAATATGCAACTAGCGATTTGAAATTGGTTCACTGTTGTAGAGCACCTTGGTCCGAAGTACACCTTGAAGCCAGCACCTAACTATACATATTTGCGCCTTTGTTTTGATTTGCTGTGTTATTTTGACAGAATATTTTAGAGTTTGTTCGTGTGAGTTCATTATTAGGGGCGTATTATTAAGCTTGGGACCGACGTGCTAGTACTGACTGAGCCAAGAAAAAAAAATCGTATTTGTTCGGGACCTACTGGTCTTAGAGTTAGTCTATGATTTACCTTCGGCAGATAAACCAGTCTTAGGCGAAGTGGCAAATTTCGTCAAATGCTTGGATGTGGAGCTTGATGTAATTGAAGCTGCATATAGGATTGCAGATGAAAAGTCCCTTCTCGTCAAGTTCAAGTCTGAGCGGTCGATGTTGCACGCGTTGACCGCCAACTCGGATGAACTGATGTTCCATTATGGGAATGGAAAAATGTTAAAGTGCACTTGTCGCATGCCCAGGATCACATCTGCTTTGTGCGAATTTACGATCTCACACCGGAGGTTCCTGACCAGGAGATCGTTACGGTGTTGTCAAAATGTGGACGCGTAAAACGTATCGTGCGGGAGAAGTTTCCGGCGGAGCTGGGCATATCGGCCTACACTGGTGTGCGGGGCGCGTACATGGATGTGAAGCAGGAAATACCGTCATCGCTGCACTTTTCCAGTCGGAAGGGAAACATATACTACCAAGGTAACAAGGATAAATGCTTTATCTGCAAGGAAGAGGGACACCTGATGGCTTCCTGTCCCAAGCGGCAGAATCGGAGTCAGCCGAAAGTGCAAAGTCAAGAAAAGGAGCAAAGCGGTAAGCTGAAGAAAACGTCCGGATGTGCAGTAACTGGAGGTACAGCCACCGGAGGATCAGAAACTGAAGGTGAGAGAGAATTGGATACGCTAGAGATGCTGGAAGATAAACCGGAGGAATCTGTCATCAAACCGGTGAACACCGAAATACGTATTGATGAACCGAAGGAGTTGGACACCCCCGATCGTGCGTTGTTGCAGTTCGCCGCATTCATGTTAACGGGGATCAGTGAACAAAAAGAGTCGGCTAGAATTGAGAAAGAACAAGAAGAAGCTAACATAAAATCGCCCCCAAGAAAGAAGAAGAATCATAATTTGTTTAAAAAATAGTTTTTTTGTGTGTAACCCACAAACATTGCCTTTGGCTCCGTAAAGCTAACGCGATTGAGCCGTATAAATAAATAAACTGGTTAAAAAAAGAAAAAGGATCTAACAGATAAAACTATAATACGGCACTTGGAAAATAGAATAATTTCACGTTCTTCTTATTCAATATTCTCGTTGCAGTTGAAAACCGGAAAAATCACTCGCGCAAATCAATATAACAGCTTTTCCGTATGGCAACAAAGTGTCGCATCTAGTGCGCTGTCTAGCACATCAGATGCGCTATACAGCGCACTAGATGCGCCACAATTCAATCATACAGAACGAGAGAAAAACCGTTTGGCGCCAGTGGGTTTTCCGGTTTTCAGTTGCAACGATAATATCACATATAAAATTGAAGGTTGGATTTGGCGAAAACGATGCAGGAAAACACGTCACATTCAAAGCTCGGGTTGCTTCCCGATGTACTGGTACTTCCTGAGCCAAAAACTATATTCATTTTCTTCTTGACTATTAGGCTTTTTGACGTTTAATCACCTCACCCTTTCTGGCACAGGCAGAGGAATCATGGTTTGTTTTCCTCCAAAAGATTTTCCTTCTTACTTGCACTCCTTTGATCTAAATAGCGCTTTAGTGTGCGTGCGTTCAAGGTCACTAAGCCTAATTCAGCGATTCAGCCCCAGGTGCTGCCCCATTGTCGAAAGAGATGAAGAGAATCGATCATTGCAGATAGGCCCTTATGATTTTGAACGCTAGAGAGATGTTCCACAGCGGAGCAACTGAAATCATTTTGCAAAATATTTGCAAACGTCTCACTTCCTCTTAACCAATACATGGAGTATGAGTCAAAGGTGCCATTATCACAGAGAACAGACATCCAGGGCCATTAT
>JAHHFK020004589.1:0-61064 GCA_024533555.2 Aedes koreicus | reverse complement strand
TCCTTGTCAAAATACAGCTGATATGCTGTCTCCAACAAAGGTGTAAACCCCTTTCTCTGTTCCTTCAATATCACGTCTCCACAAATGCAACAAAATTTTTGCGGATCGTTCAGACAAATTCGCGACATTTTTACAAAAATAAAAAAAAACGCGTCCGTAACACTCAAATAGCTAGCTTTGAATGAATAAAAAATGATTGTGCAAGGCTGAATAGAGTCAACATGAGCATTAATTGACGCCAAAGCAAGACAGCAATAATGACACAAATTTTGTGCCGCAAATACGCCAATAGACCTTTTCGACATTTAATCGTCTTTCTTTGTCTAACGTGCGGGGATTAATGCACGGTTTGGTTTCCCACAACTTCGTTGACTTCTCACTCGCACTGCTTCGATTCAAATCTTGCAGTAGTGTGCGCAAATTAAACGTCAAAAAGCTCTATAAAATGCCGCATTAAGCTACGTGCTTGAGGATTCTTGCTTTCTTTTTTAACATATCTTTTCCTTATTCTCTCGAGCAATAGTGACTAACACAGAGTCTTTTGTCTCTGTCTATTCTTTTGTTTTTTGAGTGTTTGCGTGTTTTAATGCTGTCTTGCTCACTCCTATCCTAACTTAAAAAATACGGCACTGCTGAATAGAGTTTTTAATTAGGCGTTTCTGAAGGGCTCTGTGCAGCTGACTTTTGAATTAATGAATGAACTTTGAAGGTCTTCAGTTCCCAAACAGCTGTAAGAAACAACATCAATATACTCAATATACTCAAAGAGGCACAGCTAAAGGGATCGTTCATAAGTTACGTTATGCTTTGAGAAGGAGGTGGGGGGGGGGGTTTAAAAAGTGACGATGCATAAAACATTTTTCAAAAATCCATACAAAAAATGTGATAAAGAGAGGAGGGGGTTAAAAATCTGTATTTTTGAGCGACGTAATTAATAGACGGGTCTTGATTTTCATGAAAACTCGTAATTTTGTGAATGAAAACCCGGTTTATTTCAGCAATCTTACGTGTTACGAAAAATCTGTGTTCACGAATGGATTCAGGGAGGTTTATTTCATAAAATCCAAACCCAACATTCAAAGGGCGGAGCGAAAATTCATGTTTTCAAAATAGAAAATCTTGATTTTCATGAAAATTCGTAATTTTGTGAATGAAAACCCGGTTTATTTCATCAATCTTACGTGTTGCGAAAAATCTGTGTTCACGAATGGATTCAGGGAGGTCCATTCCATAAAATTCAAGTCCTACTTGCAAAGGGCAGAGCCAATATTCTGGTTGTTGCTTAGGTAGATCATATTACTACGGAAGTACGTGTTTTTGTGAGTTTAAATCACATTTTTCTCAAAATTGGACGTGTTACAGCATTTCTGAGCCCATATTTGGATTCAGCGTAGCAACATCTATAAAATCCAACCAGAAATGCCGACGGGAGCGAAAAAAGTTCCGATTTTGCCGACTAGTGTAATTGACCTTCAAACATTATATGTACTCACTAACAATAGAGAGTGACAGTAACAGTATAGACCAGTGGCCTTTCATGATTAAGGGACTATTAAGTGGAGCAGCTGACTGGGTTCATCAGATATAGCTCGAATGGGCTTCAGCTTAATAAATGACTAATATTATAGTCATTTATTCAATGAAATGTTCCCACTTTTCTCATTCAATGCTCATTTCAGCCAATAGTGTTCAACACATAGTTACCACCAACCATCGACAGCCCGCAACAATAACTGTTATAACTCATTTCATAGAAATGGCTAAGCTCTTGAAACATCCGGGGGGGCTACAAGGATTCTACTTATATCTTTGTTCTTAATTTTGCTTTTCAGGCAACAAATAGTTTATGTCTACCAAATTTTGAAGACAACATCTAATATTTCTCTGTTTCTCAAAACATTTAAAGTAATAATTGTTTTGTCTATTGTATCGGTTGCCTATTGTTCGTTGCGCGAGTGATCGAGTGAGCATCAGAAGTCGTGGTTCGCCGGGTAAGATCCCAACAAACATCAGTGTGGAATAACTGCTTCTTGAAACAAATTTGGAGAAGTTATTCAGTTTGTTAGAAGAAGAGCTGAAAAACTTCGCCAAATTGAACAAACAGTTATTCAACATCGATGTTTGTTGGGATCGGTCGGTAGTGATAGTTAATTAATTGTGATCCAAATTATACGTTCACCATGCTCGTCGAGCCACCCTATTTTGGAACAAATAAACCACTGTCCCATTTTGTAAGGGACTCCAGCCGCATCCGTACTGTTGGTGTAGATAGGTCCAAGTAGGCTCTCAAGCTTTGAGATGAATAACCTTGTTTTCCTAATGAAATACCACTATCACACTCTGTGAGGGGCCCCAACAGCATCCTTACTGTTGGTTTGAATCGATACAAATCGGAAATCGGTAACTAATTACACTTGACAACCAAAACGAACCCTGCTGCTACCCAATCCTGTTATCCAAAATCCCAGTGATTTCTCGTGGAAGTGCAGTGGATTCCGCGGCTTCCAATAAAGCGAGTATCACTTCCACATATTCCTACCCATTCCCTACTCGACCTGCATTCGTGCGAGGACAGCACCGGTATTGCCTTAGTTTGGGATCACCAGTTTTTACACATTGAAGATGTATGCTAGGCGCAAGCATCATATGTTGGTTCTCTGTGTTATAATAGCTGATCTGGCAGCAACGGAGTAGCAACCTCGGGCGGTCAATCATGCTCATGCTCATGCTCATGCTTTTTTGGAAGCCCCAGACCAATTGTTGTTTAACTCTTCCATGGTCTTGCACTCCTTACCACTCTTCTTGAAGTTGAGCTTGACGATAGCCCAGTAGCGTTCAATTGGACGAAGCTGTGGAAAATTGGGAAGATTGGTGTCTTTCTCAACGAAATCTACACCATTTTCTTGCATCAACAGTACGGAGGCTTTGGCGTAATGGGCTGATGCCAAATCAGGCCAAAAAAAGGAGGGACCTTGAACTTCTTGAATAACGGAAGCATACTACTGCAAACACTCAGTACGGTAAACTTCGGCATTGATCATTCCTTCAGTGTAGAAAATCGATGGAACAAATTGCCTGCCATATGAGATTCTCCTGGCTAACTTTTTCCTCCTCGACCGACTTGCCGAAGATGCTCAAATTATGTGAATTATGTGGCCTTGTTAAAAAATTCCGGTCCTGAAAGCCTCTGTCCTCTTTCACACATGTTTTATCATCGATCAAAATGCAAAGTCGGCTGTATAAGTTTCGACGGAGGTATCAGTCTTTTTGGCCAAATCACGAATCGAAATCGACCTGTTCCGGAGGATGAGGTTGACTACCTTCCGATCCAATTTCGGGTCAGCTGGTTTTCTTCCTCTTCTTGGCAGCTCATCGAACTAGTAGTGTTGATGATAGATTTTACACTGTCGTGGTAGATTCCGAAACGTTTCGCTATTTTGTTCATCGAGACATTTTTCGCACGACGCCACGTGTTCACCACTTGAATTTCAACACTCTTTTTGATTCGCATTTCGAAAACGATCACTGTTTCCGAATGTTCAGGAGCTGATCAAGTTGTTGTAAGACGACCGCGTTGAATGTAGGTAGGCTCCAGACCGATAGTCTTACGCGTGTATGTGTGAGCGCAGCATACGCGTTGCCAGTTTATTTTCGATACAATCCTTATATACTCTTTATTATGATAACTATGTGTGAATCACTTGAAAACTTGTTTGAACACACAATTAAAATACACTTATTGATCTTCATATTTTTTTTTAGCAAAGAACTCAAGATTAAACATATATCAGATTAACCACCCCCTGATTTACATCTTTAGGAGAAAACGGTATTGGGTAAAAATAAGAGGGTGGTACAGGGTCGTTCCTTTTATTACCTAAATGAAAATAATGAGGAAGTCACGAAGAGGAACTTTGCAGTGTTTGCGTAGACTTGAAGGGTGGTTGACCCTTACCCTTCAGCATAAGCTGAATGATACGAATGATATTTCTACGAACCAGATCAGCGCGGTAGAAACAAAGTATGAAGAATCTAATTACCAACATGAAAATAGAGGTATTCGCATTCCTCGAATAGTTTATTATAAGTTTTAGTCTTCATAAATCTACTGGCTTCTGGTGGAAGTTTCTTGACAGGTTTATTTAAATGCAGAAGTCTACTATGATTCAAAAGCTTTGGAATTTACGAGCTAATGGCGATTAGTTCCGAATGTTCGACTTTGCACCTGATTTGATTATTGATTTGATTTGCTTTAATAAACATCAAATACGAAGATTTCCAATTATCAGGGAATTTTCCATTCCATTCTGAGGCTAGTTTATCGAACGAATAGAACCCATCAACACATGGGCCGGATCAGAAATTTTTTGTCTCAGAAATCCCAGTAGCGCCGACTGGAACTCACAAAAAACGAGCCAGCTTCCTTAGATGTGTCAATTTTTTAGTGCGTTGAAGACTTCGTGATGAAAGAATGGATTCACTGTTTTTTCATGTCTTTTTTTTCAAGAATTTATATTTTCGGAACCGCGAAGGGTCTTCAACGACTTCTAATTTTTATATTTTCCATTGAATTTTACAGAATATATAAAAAAAAAACTAGCCCCATCACGAAGAATGAGTTATTTATTATTGAATTCAAGATCTTTTTTTATACAAATGTAGCGTTTTCTTCATACTTTTAAGAAAAAATACGCATAAAATTATTCGTCACGGTTTCGAAGGAATTCTCGAATTTTTCCTGCCCCCAGTAACACGGCTCATTATCCGGCGCACACCTTCTTCGTCCATCGTTTAAGCTATCTTATTACACCAGGTCTTCATCTGATTGATGTCTTTGACAACCTTTCCCTTTGCCTTGATTCTCCTCTTCATGATTGCCCAGTATTTCTCAATAGGGCGGAACTGAGGGCAGTTGGGTGGGTTAAGGTTTTTCGGAACAACCTGGACCCCTTTCTCTGCATACCATTCTTGAACGACTTTGCTGTAATGACACCTTGCCAAATCTGGCCAAAACATTACGGGATGGTCGTGGGATCGAATGAACGGCAAAATTTGTTTTTGGAGACACTCTTTTTGGTATAGTTCCGATTGTCTTATTTGTAACGAAAACTTTCGTTTTTTTGCCACAGCTGCAAATGCCCTGCCAAATCATGAATTTTCGTGCAAATTTGTCGGCAAAAACAAATTTAAATTTGGCTGGAACATCCCCCCGAGCCGTTGCCAAGTAAAATTTTTGACCTGGGATTTGCCCGAAGTCAGCCTTGACATAGGTTTCATCGTCCATCAGAAGAGACCCGTCGAACTTGGTCAGCACCTGGTCGTATAGCTTCCGAGCACGGATTTTGGCCACACTATTCTGTTTTATGGTCCGATTTGGCTGTTTGCTAGCTCGATACGACTTGATTCCTTCCCGGAGTCGAGTTCTCCTCACGGCACTATGGGCAGCACCGAATTTTCTGGCCAAATCACGGTCCGACAGATTGGGATTCCTCTTAATCGTCTTCAAAATCTTACCACGCAGTTTCCGGTCGACAGTTCCACTCCGACGATTGGCTTGAGACTTCCGAATCGTCGTCAATGTTTTCTTATACCGTTTGATAACGCGCCATACGGTATTTCTGGGAAATTTCAGCGGTTTAGCTAGCCTAGATGCAGACCACAATGGATTTTCCAAATAACTGTGCACAATTTTTTCCCTTCTTTCGGCTTCCATGTTGATTGTTTACAAAGTACAGTCGATTTGCGGAATGTCAAAAATACATACGTGAAGCTGACAAAATTCCCGACACGTGGGCGCCAAGAAATTCCAAATCCGTCCACCAGGAGCGCCACAATATGAGCAAAAGTTTGTTCCAATTCTAAATGAAGCAAGCCATAGCTCTTGAAGATAAAATGGAAATATCCTTTTTATCAACATGCAACCCTAGGAGTGGACAACAATTTCTGCTAGAACCAAAGATGTGAAGAGGAAGTATTGATAGTTTGGTATGCTAGCCAACCTTTCTATTCGGATTTCTGTCCCTCACTGACTCTCCATTCTACTCTCAATACTCCCAACACTCTTTATTGTCCGGTTTCATCTATATAACTATATCTATCTCTGTCACTCGTAACTAGGGATGCCACATCCTCCATTTGGCAAAAATAAAGCGTTAATCACTCCAAAGATTCACAGCTCTCCTCGCACATGTTCAGGTACCGCTTCGGGAGCCTTATGTTTCTAATGCTGCATCTCTTGGGGCTCGGCTCCTTGTTTTCTGCATTCTCTCGGATTTGTGAACCTGAAATCAAAGTAGATAATTCTTGAGATTTACTCCGCCTAGGTTGCTCTATCTCCTTACGGTGTAATGATCCAGATGGCTCATCTTCCGCCTGTGTATGGCCCTCGGCATCTCGTCGAATATATCTCTTCAGCATCTTGATGTTACGGTCATACTCCTTATTTGTTGTCATGTCCACGATTGTAGCTCTTCCACCATGTAGCTCCTTTACTTTATGAAGCGCATTCTTATACACTGTGTCGGTTTTATCCTTTTTCTGCTGCATCACCAGCACCATATCTTGTACCTGGATTTCACTAGCTCGTGTTCCTCGTTTCCTGTCTTCTCTCGCGTTACGGTTAAATTTGGCGACTAGATCCCGATCCCTCAGCTTTTCGTCTTGAAGACGTGCTGAATCAACTTTAATATTGGGTAGTAAGCTTCTCACTGGTCTACCAAACATCAATTGTGCTGGAGGAATTTTTATCACGTGATGTGGCCATGAGTTGTACGAGGCGACATAGTCAGCAAGAACATCTTTCCAATTCTGCTTTGTAAGCCTAGCGATGGTTGCAGCTTTATTTATACCTTGCATGTTGCGCTCTACGAGTCCGTTTTCGGTGGGATTGAGTGGAGTAGTACGTATCAGCTTAATGCCCCAAACACCGTTCAACCAAGACTGCAATTCTGAGCTGTTGAACGGTGGACCATTATCAGCCTTCAAGGTCTTAGGTCCATGGTAGGTGTTAAACATTCGACGAAGGGCTCGTTTTACCGCTTCTGTATCTGTTTTCTCCATAGGTAGCGCCACCAGAAATCTTGAATAATTGTCTGTAGGCACCAACACCTTCCAGCCCAATACATTCGAACATGAAGCAAAATCAATGGAAACATATTCCCATTGACTATTTGGAAGCTCTGTCGACGTAATGGGCAAAGGTCTACTATTCTTCGTCACAAGCTGACATTCAGAGCAACTCTTTACGAAATCTTCTACCTCGGGATCCATGTTTAGCCACCACAACCCCTGCCTCTAAAAGTTCTTCATTGTTGACATTCCTGGATGGCCACGATTAGCTATCTTTTACGCTCGACTGTACAATGCATCTTTAACGCTCGACTGTTAAAGCACAAATTTTTTCCTGTTTCAGGAGTATGTTTCCCTGGATATACATATCGCGTTGGAATGGCTGATACCTCACGATGCTTGGTGGCCACTTGTCATCCTTGTCCAGCCACTGCATAACTGCTTGTAGTTCCTGATCTTGTAGCGTTACATCTTGAACCTGTACTGTTGACAACGCCAGCAGTTGCTCGTTGATGTTATTCACGTTTGCCTCAACTGAACACTGTTGACAACGCCAGCAGTTGCTCGTTGATGTTATTCACGTTTGCCTCAACTGAACATAGTTCATGAGGTTCTTTCTCAGCTCCGTATTGCCTGTCGTCTCGCTTTCCTCCTATCCTTGAAGCCGCATCCGAAATATTCTCCTTGCCTGCTACATGTTCAAAATCGTAGTTGAAATGCTTCATCCGTAAGAACCATCCTTCTGCACGCGACATAATCCGTTTGCCCACATCCTTATGCTGACTATTTTTCATCATGAACATGAGTGCCTCACTATCGGAACGCAATGTAAATTTACGCCCCAGCAGGTAATATGCAAATCTCTTCATGACCCAGATGATCGCTAGTGCTTTACGATGTAGCTGCGGGTATCGACATTCCACAGCGGTCAAGCTTTTCGACGCCCACGCTATTATGCGTCGTTATCCGGAAACCGAATGTTCTTGAGTCAAGACAGCGCCAAGCCCCCATGGAGATGCATCCGTATAGAGTATCGCTCGGCCACCTTCTTTGAAATATCCTCGCTTCACCAAATCATGCTCAGCCGCAATTTTCAGGCCCTCAAACGCATTCTGCTGCAGCTCAGTTCATTCAAATTTTGTATCCCGATTTAGCAGATCACGCAGAGGCTTGGTCATATGGGAGGAGTTCTTGATGAAAGGACTGACGAAGGTAAGCATGCCCAGAAAACTCCGCACCTCAGAAGCATCTTTTGGTCTCTCAAAACGCTTAATCTATGAAATTTTCCCCTGGATCCAGGCTGAATCCAATGAACTCCACTTTCGTCTGATTATACGAAGATTTTCCTTCGTTTATCGTTAAATTGTGCCATTTTAGCAAGCTTTTTTTCTTCGTTAATGATCTTCTGGAGCTCTTCCAAAGAAGGCGCGAACAGCAGAACATCATGGAGATATGATGCCCTTGTAGTTTAATAGTATCCTCTTCATAATTCGCTGAAACAACTCTGGAGCATACGAGTGTCCGAACGGTAATCGCTGAACCGCATCAATCCGTTCGCGGTCATGAAGGTGGTAACATGACGAACGTCTTCGAGCAATTCTTCATGAAAATATATATCTTTCAAGTCTAGTTTGGAGAACACCACCGAACCATTGTTATTCGGAATATCGGTCCATATTTTCTCCAAGGATGGCATGGGATAAGGCTCACGGATTATAGCCTTGTTGACTGCCCGGTAGTGGATGACAATCCGGAAATCTTGCTTATCGGCCCTTTCGATCATCTCTTTTTGTTCCATTTAAGCAAGCCTCCCGTTGATAGCATCTTCGAATGCTTTTGGGACATTATACCGAATTATCTGCTTAGGCATTACAGAGTGGTCCACCTTGAAACGCACTCCTCCTAGAGGCAACTTTGGAAACTCATAACAGCCAAGTGGAGGTACCGAATAATTGATTGGCCACGGAGTCTATAAGGAACGTGATACTCTCGGAACCAAGTACGCAATGCACAAGCCGGGGATCAACATCGTTATCGGAGTCAAAGTGCGAAGTATTGAGACACCCAGTGATCATCTACAATATTCAAAAATAAAAATATTATATGTTACTAGCTGGACCCGGTGCGTGCGGTGCTACGCTTGCAACTAAATGAAGGAAAATTTAATATAACTGGCAAGTTACTGGTTTGTGTTTCATTTGTATGGTAGCCCTCCCTTCCAGAGGGGGTGGTTTCTTAAACCACCATACAATCGTTGCCTTCAAAACCCCCCACGTGCCAAATTTGGTTCCATTTGCTTGATTAGTTCTCGAACCATCACATTGGGCTCATCGTTTATAATAAAAATTTGAGTTTCATTTGTTTGAAGCCCCTCCCCCTTCTTCAGAGAGGGGAGGGGTCTTGAACTACCATAGAAACATTCTTGCCTTCAAAACCCCCCACATGCCAAATTTGATTCCATTTGCTTGATTAGTTCTCGGGTTATGATGAAATTTGTGTCTCATTTGTATGAGACCGCCCCTTCCTGAGAGAGAAGGGATCTCAAGCAATCATAAGAACCTTTTACAGCCCCAAAAACCACTTCATATAAATTTACACGTTGGTCGGTTCAGAACTTTCCGAGTCTATAAGGGTCTGACAGACAGACAGACCGAAATTCATTTTTATGTATATAGAAATCTAGCCTCCAAAAACATATGGGCGTGGTTTCATTTATTTATGAAAGTGGTTTCATTTACTTGATTAGATCTCGAGTTATGCAGAAATTTGCTATTTATTTGTATGGGAGAGCCCCCCCCTTCAAAATGGGGAGGGGTATTGAACTGCCATAGAAACATTTCTTGCCTCCCAAAACCTCAACATGCCAAATGCCAAATTTGGTTTCATTTGTTTCATTGGCTCTCAAGTTATGCTAAAAATTATGTTTCATTTTTATGGGAGTCTTCCCCTCAAACCACATTAGAAACATTTATTTCTCTCAAAAACCTCCACATGCCATATTTGGTTCCATTTGCTTTAATTTTTATCGAGTTATGCAGAAATTCGTGTTTCATTTGTATGAGAGACCCCTCTTTCTCAAACCATAATAGAATCATTTTTTGCCTTCGAAAATCTCCAAATGCCAAATTGGGTTCCATTAACTTGATAAGTTCTCGAGTTATTCAGAAATTTGTGTTTCATTTGTATATGAGCCCTCCTTTCACAGAAGGGGAGGGGTCTCGAGCCACATAAGAAACATTTCTTGCCTTCAAAAACCTCCACCTGCCAAATGGGGTTCCATTTACTTGAGTAGTTCTCGAGTTATGCAGAAATTTTTGTTGGATTTGTTTGGAAACTCCCCTCCCGCACCCTTCCAGATGGCGGAGGAGTCTCAAACTTCCATAGAAACATTTCTCTCCTCCAAAAACCTCCACATGCCAAATTTGGTTCCATATGCTTGATTAGTTCTCGAGTTATGCACAAATTTGTGTTTCATAAGTATGAGAGCCCCCCTCTTACAGAGGGCGGAGGGGTCTTGAGTTACCTTAGAAACATTTCTTGCCTTCAAAAACTTCTACCTGCCAAGTTTGGTTCCATTTACTTGATTAGTTCTCGAGTTATGCAGAAACTTGTGTTTCATTTGTATAGGAGCCCCCCCCCCCCCCCCCCCTACCAGAGAGAGAGGAGGGGTCTCGAACCACCGTAGAAACATTTATTGCCTTTAAAATCCCCGCAAGCCAAATTTGGTTCCATTTGCTTTATTAGATCTAGAGTTATGAAGAAATTTCAGTTTCATTTGGATGACAGCACTTCTTCTAGGAGAGGGAGGGGTCACAAACCACCATAGAAACATTTTTCGCCACCAGAAAACCCCACATGTTAAATTTGGTTCCATTTGCTTGATTAGTTCTTGAGATATGCAGAAACTTCTGTTTCATTTGTATGGGAGCCTCCCTTTCTAGAGCGGGGAAGGGATTCAAAATACCATAGAAACATTTCTTGCCTCCAAAAACATTCGCATGCTAAATTTGGATTCCTTTGCTTGATCAGTTGTCGAGTTATGCAGAAATATGTGTTTCATTTGTATGGGAGCCCCCCTTTCAGAGGAGGGAGGGGTCAGACAGACAGACAGAAATCCATTTTTATATATATAGATATAGGTTAAGCATTTCACTTCAATTTTATTTATATTCCATTTGCAATAGATGGCTACCTGGTTAATTTTTTCGGCCTTCCTTTTGATATCCCGGGAATCCTCTCTTTCCGGGCTTGGTGGTGATGAACAGCAAAACTCGGCGTAATGACCAATATTTTTGCATTTAAAACATTCAATCGGAAACGCCCGACACTGTCCTAGCTCATGTCGGCAACCGCAGTTTCGGCAGTGTGCATCATCGCGATACCTGTTCCAAAAACGTCCACGGCGGCTTCCATGGTATCCTTGGTCGATTCTGTCTGCAGCTGAACGATACGGTGCATACCAGTTTTTGTTGATTGGTTTCTTCGAGTGCACAGCGTATACCGGCTTCCACTCTGAATCCTGCGACACATATTTCGAGACTTCAACACCGTTATGCTGACCTGACGGTCCAGCAGCAGATTCTTCTGCTTCCTTTCTGTTGAAATCGAGGTGCATACCATGGCTGATGAGCTTATCAACGTTGTTTTCGAACATGTCGGACATTTCGTACAGCTTCCCGGTGATTTCTGGAACGGATTGTCTCAACAATGCCTGTACAAGTTCCTCTTTGCGTTGGTCCTCCGTGAAATCGCAAAACTGTGTCCTTCCTTAGCTCAGTCGGTAAAGGCGCAGCTACAAAGCAACATCATGCTGGAGGTGGCTGGGTTCGATTCCCGGTCTGGTCTAGGAATTTTTCGTAAAGGCAAATTTCTCGACTCCTTGGGCATAGCGTATGATTGTACTTGCCACACAATCATACTAATGCAAAAATGGTACCTGGCATCGAAAGCTCTTAATTAATAACTTTGGAAGTGCATTTAGAACACTAAGTTTCAGAGCAACCAATAAGCTAATTGTGAAAGCAATAAGCTTGAAATGCTAAAGAAGAAGAAGGGATTGAGACTCCAAACGCAAAACACAGTCTGTAAACGCCTCATCCGATTTCATTCTCAACTCTCGACACTTGATACGCTCCTTGGTGTTGTCGCACATCTCGTCGAAATATTTGTCCACAGCCGTTATGATTAATTTGTACGCGTCTCTTGCATCTCAATAATGCTAAGAAGGTAACAGCCGGCAAAAATGTTTAGTCCCGTTAGCCCAGTGACTGCGTCCACCGGGGATTTACATGACACAATTCGTTCGAATTGGTCCCGAGAATGAAACCATTCAGCTTTGCGCTTGGTGGTGGGCAATGATTCGTCAAATTGACGCAGTGGCTACGATCCTGATAGCCACTCCGACTTCGCCTTTCTGCTCCCGTAATCTCCACCACTGCAGTGCACTGGGTTTTGACTCAACTTCGGATTTTGGTCCAGCTGTGGTGACTCTCAGCCACGGAACGAAATCTTTCTCCGGGTGGTTTGCGAGGACAGTATCGCTTTTCGACTCGTCTGCACTCGACACATCACTTTCACGCCAGTATCCACTCATTTCCTAAAATAATAACAAAAATTAGGTAGTCTGTCTTTCCATCAAGCACCTTTTTTGATTCCTACGACCTGTTCTTGATATGAAAACTTCCTTTTCAAACAATCGACGGTTCTTAAAGCCGATGCGTCGGTTCACATCACAAAATGGATTATACCTTAAGGATTTCCAGTTTTCTGTGGTTGTTTGCCTGCCTCTGTAGAATAAAACACATACTATCATTACGTAGACAAGAATAAAACCACAACTCTCACTTGCTCTATGATATAACGGAAAAAAAACTCCTTTCTCTGTTGTCCTTTGATAGACATCCAGCACACTGGAAGTAAGCAAAAATGCGAAGCAGTAACAGACATACGTCAGTGCGTCAAATCTACAAATACAAATACAAATAGGCAGTTTCTGCACTGCGTGACGTCATTCTTCAGTTGTTGGTAACGCTTCCATTCAACGATGGTGTTTAAGAGTGTCTTGATTTTAGAAGCTCGTCCAGGCAGGTGGAGTCCTTCACCAGATGGACCAAGTACAGCTTGTCCCTATAGTTTGCTCACCCTTGCGTCAAGGGAAACACTTTGATCGGCTTCAAATTGACCGATTTAAGCTCGCAAATAATTTCCCCTGGGTCCTCTGTATATTCAGGTAGACCACGAATTACCACCTCAACGACTTGCTGCCGGGAGAATCTTGCGTGAAA
Organism: Aedes koreicus; assembly: GCA_024533555.2. Lineage (NCBI taxonomy): Eukaryota > Metazoa > Arthropoda > Insecta > Diptera > Culicidae > Aedes > Aedes koreicus. The sequence continues at coordinate 47,712 of JAHHFK020004589.1, read as the reverse complement.
AACTCCAATTTTTCCTTTATCCAGTAATTTTCCTATGGCTTGGAAATCTTCCACCGTAGAGCACATGATTTAGTGCCCATGCTGAACAGCTTGAAAAGTGAGTGAACATGAGTTGTAGAAAGCTTATTCCGAAGCGCCACAATATCCTTCAAGGTGGTGAAAAGTGAGGGTATTTTCACTTTTTTCGGCACAGCACTACCGTTCTGCAGCGTCATTTTTGCTGCGCGTCATTTCCACAGCAATCGGTAGTGGGTTTTTTTTTCGCAATCTTTTGCAATTCCGATTTTTACCTTGCCACTTCAAGTAGATGGTCAAACGCCGGAGAAAAATTGCACCGTGGGACGAATAGCATCGCGGAAAAGCACTGTGCTTAAAGCACACCTCGAGTATAATATCGTCTGTCGCATCTGGATGCACAGCGAGAACTGAAATCATTTCGGTTTGTCTCTCGTGCTATATACTAGCGATGATAGCGTAACCCAGCATGAAGAGAGGCACAAAAATGCAATACGAAGCTAAATTCGAAAGAGGGAACGAGCCTCAGTTGAAAAACCAGACAGCGGCAACAAAGCAAAAGAATTTTGTAGCTGAGGGTTGTGGCTATAGCTGTATTAAACATGGAATGACACTCAATTGAATAAAAGAAGAAGACAATTTGAAATATTTGCTACCCGTTTTTGAGGACCCGGGAAGGGAAAACCATATGTTCAACATGTCCATATGCTGATTAGTATCGGAGCCAAAGTAGATCATTTTTAAGTAAAAAAATTTAACTACTTATACTAATGACACTTAATTTGAAATTTTAATGCTTCAATTTTATTTTTCTGAGTTTTTCTGATCAACTGAAGCCACTCTGTTCAGCAAACCGAGCGTTAAAAAACCTTTCACTTGACCGTAACGCTCTAAATTTTCTAAATTTTGAAATGACATCCGGTAGAGCAAAGGCAAAGGTAGTCCTACGTTAAAATTTACAGTACCAAAATTACAGTACTAAAATTGTATTTATTTTACCATGTCTCAAAATTTTATTCCTGATCGTTACTTAAAAATACTTCCTCGATTTTTTTTTTTGTTTTATTGACATATCGGCTCCGGAGGGCTAACACCGATGAATTTCCAGAAGCATTATTTGAACAACTGTTTTACATTTTCTTCAAAAATATTGCATGATCCTCCCGAATGAGCCCTTTGATTTTTCATATCTGTACAATTCACCCAGAAACTTTTTTTTAAATATATTCTGATATATTCATCACTACAATCGATAGAAAATTACGCAACCCTGCTCTTGTGAATTTCACTAAAATCCCAATTCTTTTGTATATGCCTTGAGATCATACATTGTCTCTATGCAAACAAATTTGAAATACCAACCTGGGTTGATGCCATGTACGTAAAAAATGGTCTATGATGAATTTATAGCACTTCATCCCACCAACAACTTCGTTGGGTGGAAAAGCGTTCCATACCTTACCTTACCAATCAGACTAAGACCGGTGTGGCCTCTGCTGTACACAGAAGTTGTTTCCATTGTAATCGGTCCATGGCTGTACCTCGCCAGCCTCGCTGTGTGGGGAGGGTCCGCAGGTCGCCTTCTACTTGATCGATCCACCTTGCTCGTTGCGCGCCTCTTCTTCTTGTACCTGTCGGTTCGTTTTCGAGAACCATCCCCCCCCCTTCCCCCCCCCCCCCCCCCCCACCCTCTCCTTCCACCCAATCCTTTTTTTTCCCAACCCATACACGAATTCGTCTACTACCTCTTTCATCACCTCTCTAACTTTCTAGGAGGCTAACGTTCCATTCGTCTTCCATTTGCCGCAAGACTCGCAGTGAGTCCAACGACGAGGAAGACAACTGGAAGGCTCTCCCGCCATTGATATGAAAGTGAGGGCAATGCACTGTTTGACAAAGTAGTAGGTAGAATAATGTGCAACAAGTATGTCATACACGATTTTTAAATATTAAGCTTCTGAAATGAGCCTATTGCAAAAATAAAGCTAACTAAACCAAAATGAGTAGCAGTAAGCCTGGTCCATCAATAGCATATGTCATACTCATATTTCAGTTCCCACCAACAGCGAAACTAGCACTCTGGTCATCGGAACAAGAATTTCACGCATAGCTAATTACCGAAAAGTATCATCAGCATCGTAAATCTCGTCTTCGGAGCTCGTACAAAAACACATCACACCGGACAGAGCAAATCTGCGGCACGCTGGTGGTAGGTCCATCTATCAATCCGTTCGAAACATTGCCAAACCCAAAAACCCATCTCGCCGCTCGTGGCCATCGGACCAAGACGGGATAAACAAACACTCCCTGTCTCTGTCGGTCAAAAAAAAACCGCACAAATCCAATTAGCCGGAACGCACCGTGCCGTGGTAGGGTTTCGGTTTCGGTATGCCTATACAATGGATGGACGTCCGACCATGTTTGAGTTGGAAAGCAGTTCGCAAACAACATTGTCGGCGTTTGATGTTTGACATGCTTGATTTGAAATTCTGCGCTGAAGTTGATGTTAATTTTTAAGCAATCATTCTTTGGCATCAGTTGCGGAATGTTCTGTGGAATATCCAAACAAATATTCCCCGTCGGAATAGTGTAGAATGTAAATATTTTGCAAGGCAGTTAACAGCAAATCACCTCATTGTTTGGGCTGGTTAAATATCAGCATCACCAATCAACCCGCGCCTCCCAAGTGTCAAACTTCAAAATCGTTAGTTTCCGAAACTCAATTGTCAACTGCTTCGAGCTGATATTTGAAATTGTCCGAACCCTGCCTTGAATGAAAATCCCTAAACATAGATCAGATTGACTCCGGCGATCTATTGAGATGTCAATTATCTACCCGGCACCGCCCTTCCCGGCCAACTCAATCGATCGACCTCGATCGTTATGAAGATTGTATTTTTATGACCCGGGTGACCATTCTTCGGTATCGAATTCCAAGCCCCGATCGGCAGTGGGCAGTAGCACAACATCAAGGGCTTCGTTCATTCCGGTCCGTTCCGATCGGATTCGGTTCGATGAGAAATGGGAATGTAAACATGGAAGAGAAGCAGATCCGAGATGATCTCTATCGTCGTCTTGGACCGTATGACAGTGGACTTTGGTGGCCACCGTTGCGTTGTTCGAATCGATAGACTGAATTATGTAATTGACTTGCTGGTGGGTCAGAATACCGGGAGTCGCTATTGGATCTTGGTTCGCGAAGAGGGCGCAGACTTTTTATGGTCTTCATTAAAATTTGAAACTGATGCTTGTTTTCTCAGTCGGCTCGATGATGATGTGATGTGCTATGAATGCGGGATCGAAGTCGTGCGGGTGCGGCAGACAGTGGCGTGGATGACATTTATATCGTTTAATGGCTGGGATGGTTCTTTTATTATTATTCCATGCTCGTTCTCTAAGCAGATGATGATAGTGCGACTGCGAGTTTGTTTTTATGGACTTTAATCAAAATGAGCTGCAACAGTGCGGTTGTTTATATTACATTTTCTAGCCAACACTAGAGTCTTAGATAACGAGCGGCTTTTTAAGATAGCTATTTGGAAATACACCAAAGAATGTTTCTTTCAACAGAGTTAATGACAAGCAGCATTCCGCCATCCTAAAACTTGGTCGTAAAAATGTTTCTTCTTAGTTCTCAAGCTTGTCATAGCGTCAAGCATAACATAATTCACTATCCTAAGAACAGCCCCCGCCCGACACTATAACTCGTTTTCGATCGTTAATTCCAGCTCTAGGAGGAACTCCCGGCTCCGCTTATAATCAAGAGAGGTCTCGTTTGCTTGTTAACCGTATCATAAATATACAACATTTTCAAGAGCTTTGTTATCTATGTTTGCATATCTCCCAAACTACTCCCCGGCTTCTGAATTGGAAAACTATGACAAGTTATGGATTTTCAAAGATATTGGATTTCACGGCTCTTGAGACGTTTTTGTGCCTATGTGCGTTCCGTTTAGCTCGGGCACTTCGCTCTCAGACCATACTGCCCCCCGTCGATAGCAGCTCGAATTTCAGTTGGTCATTTCGACTTCATTCTCACTTTTTAGAATTCTGCAGAGGGTGCTTTAATGAATGCCAATAAATTTTTAACTCATGTTCATAAATTATGACGCTTTGAAAATTTATCACTATTGGCATGTGGGTTTTTATTTTATTGGCGGTATGGATAAAATCAGGAAAGAGTATCTAGCGACCACTATGTTCTCTATCGTTCTATAAGTTGTTAATTGTTTTGAATGGCATGCACATTGTTTCCCAAAAAGGTCTCTATAATGTGCTCCAAATCTCTTGCGTTATTCAGAACCAGATTATATGGGATTGTTTCCTCGATAGGATACAACAATACGAGTCCAAGAAATATTTTTTTAACCTTTAACCACCCTAATTGAGTTGGGTCCTCTCTAAGCCCAGTCGGTAAATGCGCAGCTACAAAGCAACACCATGCTGGAGGTGGCTAGGTTCGATTCCCGGTCTGGTCTAGGAATTTTTCGTAAAGGAAAATTTCTCGACTCCTTGGGTATAGCGTATGATTATACTTGCCATACAATCATACTACACAGATAGAAAGAAGCATTAAATTTTCTGCGTTATCTAATTCACATAAAGGGAATGCTAGATTTGGCAGAAGATAATGGGATACTTCATGTATATTTAAGCCAGATTACGCCTGAACCTAGTCTGTTGTATGAAAGATTGTACACATTGTTGTATGGCGCATGAAAGATAGCAAACAATTTCGTTGTTTACGCTGCCAATGACTTGGAAATAAACGAGGGGAAATGCTACGCGCTTGTTAAAATGTATTATTTTTTTTTTTTTTATAAAATGAAACTAATACTCAACAGCCACCAAAAACAATTAATTAAAAAAAAAAAAAGCAAAAAACAAAAAAAAAAAAAAAACACAAAAATAAATAAAAAAAACAAATCCAGCCACAAGAACAGACTTTGCCCAACAACCGCACCTGCACACCACAACACCGAAAAAAAGATATAATCAAAAAAAAACAAATTAATAATAAAAAACAACAAAAAAAAAAAACTAAAAAAAAAAAAGAAAAAAAACGAAAAAAAGGAGGAGCTTAGCAGGTGTAATTGACATTTTTCGATTTTCAAGTTGAATTTTATTGACATTGACCATATTGTGAAAGTTTTAGGCATTAAGGTGAAAGTTAATGGATTTTCGTTGCTCTGACTACACACCCACTCGAGCCACACCTAAATTCAAGTTGCATCGTGATATTGGTCTTATTGGTAATAGATGCAAAATATCCAAAACTGGAAGTATTGAAATCGTTCGACATGCAATACTATAAAATTATTATTATATTCTTATATTATAATATTTACAATGATTATAATAATGATATAAATAAAAATAATAATAATAATAAATAATAATAATAATAATAATAATAATAATAATAATAATAATAATAATAATAATAATAGAAATAATAATAATAATAATAATAATAATAATAATAATAATAATAATAATAATAATAATAATAATAATAATAATAATAATAATAATAATAATAATAATAATAATAATAATAATAATAATAATAATATTAATATTATTATTATTATTATTATTATTATTATAAGTAATAAAATAGTAAAAGTAATAGTAATAGTAATAGTAATAGTAATAGTAATAGTAAAGTTATAGTAATAGTAATAGTTGAAGTAATAGTAATAGTGATGGTTGAAGTAAAAGTTATAGTTATAGTAATGGTAATATTTATAGTAATAGCAATAGTTATGGTAATGGTTAAAGTTATAGTAATAGTAAAAGTAATAGTTATAGTAATAGTAATGTAAAAGTGAAACAAATAGTTACAGTCATAGTTAAAGTAATAGTAATAGTAAAAGTAATAATAATAGTATAAGTAATAGTAATAGAAAAAGTTAAAGTTATAGTTATAGTTATAGTAATAGTAATAGTAAAAGTAGTAGTAATAGTATTAGTTATAGTAATACTAACAGTAATAGTAATAGTAAAAGTTATAGTTATAGTTAAAGTAATAGTAAACGTAATAGTGAATGTAATAGTTTTAGTAATAGTAATAGAAATAGTAATAGTGAAAGTAAGGTAATAGTCATAGTCATAGTAATAGTAATAGTGATGGTGAAAGTAATAGTTATAGTTATAATAATAGTAATAGTAATAATAATAGTTTTAGTATAAGTAATAGTAATAGTCATAGTAATAGAAATAGTTAAAGTTATAGTTATAGTAAAATTAATGGTTATAGTTATAGTAATAGTAAAAGTAATAGTAATAGTAATAGTAATAGTAATAATCATAGTAATAATCATAGTCATAGTCATAGTAATAGTAATAGTAATAGTAATAGTAATAGTTATAGTAATAGTAATAGTGATAGTTATAGTAATAGTTATAGTAAAAGTAATATTTATAGTCATAGTAATGGTAATAGTAATAGTAATAGCAATAGTAATAGTAATAGTCATAGCAATAATCATAGTAATAGTTAAAGTTAAAGTAATTGTAACAGTTATAGCAATAGTTATAGTAATAGTAATAGTAATAGTTGTAGTCGTAGCAATAGTAATTGTTATAGTTATAGTTTTAGTTTGATTAATAATTATAGTAATAGTTATAGTAATAGTATTAGTAATAGTAACAGCAATTGTTATAGTGATAGTAATATTAATAGTCATAGTTATAGTAACAGTTAAAGTAATAGTTAAAGTAATAGTTAAAGTTATAGTAATAGTTATAGTTATAGTTATAGTTATAGTTATAGTATAGTTATAAGTAATAGTATAGTATAGTTGTTATAATAATAATAGTAGTAGTTATAGTAATAGTAATGGTAATAGTTATAGCAATAGTGATAGTTATAGTAATAGTAATAGTACTAGTAATAGTAATAGTAATAGTGATAGTTATTGTTATAGTTATGGTAATAGTAAAAGTAATAATAATAGTAATAGTAATAGTAATAGTAATAGTAAAAGTAAAACAAATAGTTTTAATGATAGTAATAGTAATAGTAATAGTTATGGTAATGGTAATAGTAATAGTAATATTAATGCTTATAGTTATAGTGATAGTAATATTAATATTACTAGTAATAGTTAAGATAATAGTTATAGTATAGTAGTAGTTAGAGTAATAGTTATAGGAATAATAATAAGAGAAGTAGTTATAGTAATAGTAATGGTAATAGTTATAGTTAAAGTAACAGTTAAAGTAATAGTAATAGTTTTAGTTATAGTTATAGTTATAGTTATAGTTATAGTAATAGAAATGGTAATATTAATAATGATAGTAATAATTATAGTTCGGAACAAGTTTAAAATTCGTTGCTGTGAATTTCTGGAAAGTTTCAATTTCAGTTCAAGAAATATTGAAATCAAGAATTTTGAAAAAGCCAAAAGTATATTTTAGAAACTTTCGCGTGTCCTTAGATTATGATAAGTATTATATTTGATTGTTTTTAGCGAGTTTATATATTCAGGAACCTCCAAGTGACTCATGCAATGCCTAAATATATGCATTTTTATCTTGAAAACAGGTACGTGCTAACATATCTAGGAATTACCACAATTGTGCGCTTATCCAGAAAGACCACCTAATCCCCACCTAATTATCGTTAACTTTTTAGAATAAGTTTTCCGATTTGAGATGAGGAGGGTGTATTTAACTATTAGAATGAATAAAATAAAATCGGTACATACCTGACGTCGTTAGTTTCTATCTGAAGAAACGATCCGGAAAGGTTGGTCGGTTGGTGTTCATCGCAAACAGAGATTCCATCCGAAGACTGACTTTCAGAACTACCAACTCCAGATATAGTTTCTTGTTCTGTCGACGAGCATCCATCTGCATTGTTGGGATTTGTTTCCAAACTTCGCTTCTTTTTCCACCACTCAATCATCGCACATTTTTTTCGCTCTCTGAACACCATTTTAGCGTCTAAACTCGCTGGGTCGCTGCACGCTTCTGAAACAATGATTGCCAAGGCTATTTTGATTTCGACTCATCAAAATACCGTTATTTTTTACAAGTGCAGGCATATTCATATGAACCTTAATGTCGTTGCAAATTATTTATGAATTACTTTTATCGTTCAATGCATTGTTTCAAAATTTGTTGCATTATTGGGTATAATAATTCAAGTGATTGCATTCGTATTCAATTGCTTATGATGATTACGGAATATTTTACACTGCAATTAGAGAAAATATATCTCACGACACCTATCAAATGGGGCAAATCATACGAGTCATTCGAAAGTTTGATCATTATCTCGCTGCTGATGGTTTAGCTTGTTTTCTCATTTAGGCACCCGTCCCAACGATCGGGATTTTTTTTCACTTCTACGCTTTGTGCGGATGTTCTACATCTCACTGTTCTTCCGCGTGGGTACGACCCGGAGCACATATACATACTCACGGGTAGCGTATACGACAAATAGAAATAATTTCAAAGATTATGAGTTGTGCTAAAAAAATGGGTTTCAGCTTTACTATGCAATTTACAAGTATGTTGCATTCTAACGAAATACTTCTTATCGTATAGGGAAGAGTCGTATTGAATAAAAAAGTATCACATTCATACTAAATAATTGCATTATTGATGAGCAAAGTTGTCAAACTCGATAATTTTCACAACAAGTTTGGGTTACAAGAATGGTTTTAGGTAATATGAGAAAAGATTTCTAATTTTTTTTTCTAACCACAGGATGGCAAATTTAGTTGACTAACTTCAAGTGTTAAAACTTTTCAGAAAAAGTTTTCCATTATTTTTTTTTAAATCGAGAAAGGGAAACATCAAAAATCGTTCCAATTTCGCCTTAACAACGGCTTGTGCACTCACAGAAAAAATTTATAAATGTTAACAGGCGTGTAAAGTTTCCCCTCGTTTAATTTCAAGCCAAAGGAGGCGTAAACAACGAAATTGTTTGCAATCTTGCATGCGCCATACAGCAATGTTTGCAATCTTTCATACAACATACTAGATTCAGGCGTAATGTGGCTTCAATTTACATGAAATATCCCATTATCTTCTGCCAAATCTAGCATTCCCTTAATGTGCATTATATAACGCAGAAAATTACATGTTTCTTTTTATCTGTGTAGTTGTGGTACATAATTTTCTGGAAACTATTGAACTGCAGTCAACGAATTTCAATCAATTTTGTTTTTTTCCCTCAGAAATCGATGAGGCAGAGCTTATTGGAGACTGTAGCTGTAAGGAATATTTTTTGCACAAATTACGATATTCCAAATACGAATGTGGGTTCTTCGTGTCTTCCTTAGGTGGATACACAGATAGAAAGAAGCATTTGATTTTCTGCGTCATCTAATGCATATAAAGGGATTGCTAGATTTGGCAGAAAATAATGGGATATTTCATGTAAATTTAATCCAGATAACGCCTAGTCTATTGTATGAACAGTTGTAAACATTGTTGTACACCGCATGAAAGATTGCAAACAATTGTGTTGTTTACGCCACCTTTGGCTTAGAATACAATACAATAGGGGAAATTTTACGCGCCTGTTAAAATTCATTTTTTTTCTGTGTACCAAATCCTCCCTATCTCGAACGGTTGCATGGACGTGGCAGGTAAGCGATCGAAGAGTGTCTTCATGGAGGAGGTTGCAACACCACCATAAATAAAGGATGTAGGAGAGAGGGACGAACAAACACTACCGTAAATATAATGAAAAATACAATACCACAATAAATGTTAGCGCTACAAACCTCATTTCATTAATGTAGATATTTCCATCACTTCGCGTCGTCGTTGTAGTTTGGTGAGTTCGTTTTCTCGTGTAAGAGTTAAAATATTGGGGAGAGAAAGTCTGCTTCAAGATCGGTGAGACGTCTAGTGGCAGGAAACGAGACGGCCGATGATGATTATGTCTTTAAAATTGAGGTATAAGTGGCTCTCACCGCGGTCTCTGAGTGACTATCGTGAATGTGGTGGCATATAATAATAGGGTTTCCCGTTTGGTCGTTTTAAGTTGCAAGCCAACTGGTATGATCCGATATTCATTTTTAAAATGGACTCGCCCTTAGGAGATTCTCAACCGGGCAAAATAACATTGGGCGTGTGGTCTCCCCTGTGGAGTGGCGCTTAAGCCACACGTTTTTGAGACGGATCGTCCGGGTTGGCTACAGATTATTGCATGAAGAAACGTATCAGTAACTGGATACGTTTCATGATGACATGCAATGTCTTCAACGAATTATTCTTCATCGTGGTTGGTTTGATGGTGAGTTTGGTGGTGAATTTGTTAGTGCGTTTGATAGTGAGTTTGGTGATGAGTCTGGCGGTGAATTTGGTGGTGAGTTTGATGATGAATTTGGTGATGAGTTTGATGATGAATTTGGTGATGAGTTTGATAATAAATTTGGTGGTGAATGTGGAGGTGAACTTGATTGTGAGTTTGGTGGTGACATTCGTGGTGAGTTCGGTGGTGGTGTTGATTTTTATGGTGAGTTTATTAATGAGTTTGGTGATGGATATGGTGGTAGGATTTGTGGTGAATTCGGTGGTGAGTTTGGTGGTGAGTATGTTGACGATATCAGTTGTGAGTTTGGTGAGCAGTTTTTTGTGAGTTTTATGGTGTTTGCTGATAGGTTTGGAGTTTTATGGTGTTTGCAATTTGGTGGTTAGTCAGGTGGTGAGTTTGGTGGTGAGTTTGGTGATGAATTTGATGGTGAGTTTGATGATGAATTCGTTGGTGGGTATTTTGGTGAGTTTGGTGGTGAATTTGCTGATGAATTTGGTGATTAGTATTCACCAAAATCGATAATATTTTATTGCCTTTATTCACCATGTACCTCTTTTCAAGAACTGTGAAACTTATGTAAATTTTAACAACTTCACTTAGAAAAACTTGTGTGGCCAAGGTCTTTTATGGACAAAAATTAGATGTTCAAAAAAATCATAACATCGTTGTTTTTCAACCGGTTATGATGAAATTCTGAGACAAGGTCCAGTTTTTATTCTTGTTTCAGCGACACAAAGACTAGGGTCCAGATTCCAGATGGTTCCGCAACTATTCCGGATTCCCTTGGGGTACTTACGAATCGGCGCTTGGGGGTTTTCAAGAATAACTTATTTGTTTCCCATGGAATCCTTCTGAATCACTTCCAAACATTTCCCAAGAGTAATTTTCTCGAAGTTATGAAACCTCCTGGGTGTTCCTGGAGCTTTCGGCAGACTTCTTCAGTGTCGTGTACTAATACTCATTACATACACATTGTAGACGAAATACGCGTATCTGTCAAGATAAGCAATAAAGGTAGTTGGAATTAAATGGAAATTACTAATCATTCTTCTTATTTTCTAGTTAATCGTTTATTGTTGAACATTGCATACTATTATTGGAGCAGAAGTCTTTAGAAGACTTAATCCAGGTAAACTGGCGAGCAACCATTGGTCAGGTGGCTAATGCCTAACCAGTAGTTGGCAACGCATTACCTCTGGCTGCCTTCAGATTCGCCCGATAATAATGCGCTCGCTCGACATCGGTACATGTTTTTTTCGGTGGATTTCCCGTATGTTCGATCTTTACGCGCTTTCGAAATTTGCGCATATGGTTGGCATCAAAACGATTAGGCATTGCACTAATTCTCACTTTCACACTGTTTCTCCACCCTTATTTCTTCCTAGAAGTATAACTCTGTCCAACGCGAATCGCCAAAACAACAGAATAATAGTACTAATTGGAATGTTCAGATAATGTTAATTCGGAATATCGTGTTCGATAACTGAAATGTTATCCGTATTAGGGAATTAATTGATACTTGCCGGAACGTATCATTCTTGAAAAATTTCCAAACACCGATGGATGAATTTAATACCAAATATATTTATCTTTTTTTTGTAAAATTATGAATACTTGACGAAATAAAAATGGCAGTCGCAAAAACCTCTATTCAGCCATGTTCAAAGACTACACTGCACGCCGAGCTTGTTTTACCACGCTAGCGCGTGTATTAAATTCATAACTTTGACTTCGTGCTTCCAGACTTACACGCAACGCGGTGGGTACAACACCAATGCCAGTGCTCGTGTTTTGGCTTCGGACATCGTGTATGATGTTTCGGCAAATCGTAACCACTCTTTCTGTTTCTTCTTCACTGTTTCTTGTGATCGTAACCACTCGGTTCGGGTGTTTTCCCAAAAATCAAGACACGGTTTTTAAAGCAAAACACGAGCTTGGTCACTCGTGTCGCGTCCGTTGCGGTGTGGGTTCATCTATAAGCACGAAACTGAAGTGGTAAATTATAGCCACACGGTTTGGTGTTTTCATCAAGGCTACTTCTATTTGATTAGACAAAAAATCTTAAAAATCAATTAATAAACGATCGAGTTATTAATTTATTGTGACGGTAGCCATTTTTAACATTTCAGCTTGCTTTATATTTGCGCTTTGAACGTTTCAGAGTCGTGTTCGAAATTGTACACAAGGCGATGAAGGGAAAATTAAAACTATTTTAGCTACCGCTGGTTGTCAATTGGCAAGAATTTGAAACGGAGAGTTCCAATCAAACAAACTCGTTAGCTAGGAACATTTAATTGGTCGTCCTGAAAAGGACGGATTTTGAATGGTTCACATTTGAATTTAAACCTTCTCGGTCTTTTAAAGAAGCAGGTTTCCGCATTTTTCCCGCATTTTTTGCCTAATTTCCCCGACTGGGAAAATGAGTTAATATAAGTTGGAATAATAGATATTTTTGTAGTTTTTGAGGAAATTGTTCAATCGCATATTCTGACTTGTTTCATGTTACGGATAGTAGCCGCAAATCGGTCTTCTAGTGTATTGCGTAACCTGCTTTGATCCCTCATTTTGCAGACGAGAACAAAAATCGCTCTATATAAGTCATTGATCTTTCAAGTTTCTAGAAGCATAAACATCGAAGAAAAATAGTAAAGAATTCGAGGTATTCGATGCACGTGCATTGCGTTCATATTGCATCAAGGACTTCGTGATTTCAACGTCGTTGACAGGTCGTAGACAATTCTCTGAGCTACCAAACTCTTTTCAGTTTGGTTGACCACCAAACTCTGTTCATTTATTGAAAATCCTCGCTCGTTGCATTTTCGTGCGACAGGATGAGCACCTTTTAAAAAAATGTTGTCTGATTTGGCAGCTCCTTCTTGGAATGACCAATCAGTTTTAGCCAAATGTGTCCAAACGCTGTTCTTTTCTCTGGAATCCAGCCAGCAACGTCTTTGAAGACAGCATTGAGCACAGCTGCCCAAATTCTTCTTTCACTTTGTGAGCAACTGCAGCGCTCAGATAGTCTTTATCTGCGAACGTTTCCAGACACAGCTCCAGGCGCTTTTTAGCTATGTCCGTATAATGAGTGACAACGTCAGTGTTGATGCAGATGACGTTACCCGTTAAAGTGTACCCGCTAAGAAAAAAGTACCCAACGGAGCTGTTAAGTGTGGGAAGCCAACGTTGGTTATAATCATGTTAACCTACCGTTGGGTACAAATAACTTGCTTCTGGGTAAAATTCTACCCAAAAGTAAGTCATTTGTACCCAACGGTAGGTAAACATAACTAAACCCAAAGTTGGCTTCCAACACTTAACTGCTCCGTTGGGTACTTTTTGCTTATTCAAAAAACTACAGGAAAAAGATCGACAGCCGTTGCGGAATGCTAAAACGTCTTTGTCGGAAATTTTTGTAAATTCTCTCACTTTCTTGATTGCCGGTTTAGAGGCAAAACCAATTTCCGTCATCGTCGGAACTCATTTGGCATATAAAGGGTGTCCACGATGAAATTGTCACACTATGAAATTGCTCTAACTTTTTAACCGTTGGGTAGAATTTAATGAAAATTTGGGTGGATTTAGTTCATAGTGCATTATTTACACCCTGCAAGTTTGAAAGTCCTGTAATCAAAACTCGGAAATGGAGTCGAAAGAACAGCTCGTGCGTGATAAAATCTTGCGCATTCATCACGAGAACAAGGATCTCTCGCATCGTTCCATCGCTAAAACGTTGGGAATCGCGAATTCCACGGTGTCGCGAGTGATTAAGTGGTTCGAGGAACGGTTGACCACCGATCGGAAGCCCAGAAGTGAAGGAAAAAGTATTCCGTACAACACTAAAAATCACAACCGCGTAGTTGGGGCCTTCAACCGAAATCCGAACGCCTCCGTTCGGGATGTGGCTAAGAAGCTGCACCTAAGCCGAAGTTTTGTCCAGAAGGCCAAAACTAAGGCTGGGCTTCGAACGTTCAAGGTACAAAAGGCCCCTAATCGCGACGAGAAGCAGAACAAGTCCGCCAAAACCCGTGCCAGGAAGTTGTACCTCAACATGCTGACGAAAGTTGAATGCTGCATCATGGACGACGAAACATATGTGAAGGCCGACTTCAAACAGATCCCCGGCAACCTGTTTTTCACGGCCAAGGATAAGTTCAGCGTTCCGGAGCATGTCCGTACTCAGAAGATGTCCAAATTTGCGAAGAAATTCCTGGTTTGGCAAGCCATCTGCACGTGCGGGAAGCGGAGTGCACCTTTCGTGACCCAGGACACGATGAACGGACAGGTGTACATAAAAGAGTGCCTCCAGAAGCGGCTGCTTCCTCTCCTGAAGGCCCACAACGTCCCAACAATCTTCTGGCCGGATTTGGCCTCATGCCACTACTCCAAGGACGTGCTGAAGTGGTATGCGGACAATAAGGTCAATTTCGTGCCGAAAATGTTCAACCCTCCTAACACTCCGGAGCTCCGCTCCATCGAGAAGTACTGGGCGATTATGAAGCAGCACCTTCTTAAACGACCTAAGGTAGTGAAGACAGTCGAGGAACTGAAGAAAGTATGGGTTTACATGCAGAAAACGGTTGATTCACAGGTTGTGCAGAATCTTATGGCCGGGGTTAAGGCCAAGGTGCGGGCATTTGCGTATGGACTGTAAATAAAATACGAGTAAAATGGTAAAATGAAGTTTAATAGTTATTTCTCAATCCCTGAAAATTTTATGGCAATCGGATGCAAACTCGAATTTTGCGAATCAATTTTGTGTGTGGCAATTTCATCGTGGACACCCTTTAAAAAGGAAAAAATATTGTAAAAACTTGTAAAATTAATCTTTACACTAAAATTAACAGTTATGCATACAAAAGCGATGCTTCAGTCAAAAGAATCACCTTAAGTGTTCCAGTGAAGTAAGTCATGTACCGAAACCTCACCTGTCACAGCAGTGTAGCCAGATCTTCTAAGCGGTATGTTTTTGAATAGGCTTAACAAAGCCAGCAGAAAATGATCCAAGTGCCAATATGCGTAGTCTTAGCCCCTCCTTGAAGGAATTGTGTACGACGAGCAAGCCACAACCAACGATGTTGAAGACTTCAAAGCCAGGGCTGGCTCGCAGATCCCTGATTTTCCCGAGTCAATTTTTTGAATGCCTTTCAGTTGACAACCGGGACATCAATAGAGCACTGAGCTATCTTCTTCAGCAATGCTGTATTTGCAGATAAACACTGTTTCATTCCGTTAATGAGATCGTTGGACCGAGTTGATGACAAAAACGTTACTCAAATCATTTGAAAAAAGTGTGAGTATGGTCCTTCTATATGACAAACATTCCCGATGGATTTTGAAATTCCCGACTTTTTCCCGCATATTTCCCGATGATTTTGAATTCCGGCATTTCCCGATTTTTCCCGAGTATGTGACCACCCTGCAGGTTATTTCATCCGTGGCGCCTAACCAAAAGATGGCTGCCAACTGGATCACTGACAGGCATCTTATTTCCCTCCTTGTGTTGACCACTGATCAACGGTCCATTGTATACACGTGTTTGAGCAAAGTGCAATGATTGCTCGTATTGTGACGAACCACCGGATATTTCCGATTCTTTAATTGTACGTTCCGTGCCATTTGCCGTGTCATCGCTTCTCGATTGCTGCTCAACCTATTATCTTCTGGCGAATAATCAAGACCATTGTCATCACTTTGTGCAAATTTCCGTCCCCGTCGTGCTACGGTCGTTATTGCATCGTATGCATACCTGAAGGCGATTTCCAGAAACCACGTGTGTGACGATGGGTGAAAATAAAAGGCTTAACATTTATATTGTTTTCAACAGCCCTAAATCAACAATGTCCTCTGTTGGAACCAATGCGTATAAATATTTTCGATCGATTGAAGCAAAACAATTGAAAATCGTTGAAGAAACGACTGAGATATAAAGGCTCAAAATCTGACCACTTTTCGTGACGGTCGCAATACTTTTTTTTTAATTTTACCCCAGTCTAGAAAACAAAGCCGTAGTCCTACGTCAAAAGTCCCTTGAATTTTTAACGTAGTACTACGTCTGTGTTTTCAATACTGGGGTACACGTTGTGAGTACGAAAAGTTGGAGCGTCACAAAATGTGTTTAGGTTTTGAAAGTTAATAACTGAATCATTTCACGATCGATTTCCAAAATGTTCGCACCAATCGATCGGAGGTTCACTACGCGTCAATTCCAATATTGAAAACTATTTATTTTAAACATTAAACTACTAATAATAACGCATATATATGATAATATCTTACAATTTGCTTTTTTATTGTTGTTGTTGGTTGTTGGCTATCTGTGGATGTAAGATTTTTGTTAGTTTTGCCGTTCTTTAGGATCGAACCTAGAGTCCTTGCCCTGATAAGGACAGCCACACGTTACCTCTGAGCCATGTGGGTTGGCGAAAGTATATTGGTTGGTAGTTGGTTTTGTTCAGTTCGTTGTTATTGGGTTGTGAAAAATATATAGTGGCTGGTTTGGTAAAAATTTTTTTTTTTTTTAGTTGAATTTTACAGCTTTTATCGTGATATTTTTGTTGCCTATTTTTGACCATAGGTTGGCTTTTAGGGCTCTTTCCACTGCTTCATTTCGGATAACTGCTATGTACGTTCTGGGGTTTACTTGGGTGGCTGTCCACCCCAGAACGCTGTGTTTGTTTCGTCTTTTTATGACGAAAGATAATGCCTCTTCAATTTTCCTTGTGTTGAGTGTGTTTGTGGGTTGATCTTCGTTTAGCGTAAATAGTAGCTTCGTATACGCCATTGATTGTGATATTTTCACTATCGGTCGTTTTGTTTATCTGTAATGGTAGTCGGAGGGATTGTGTATGGTTAGTTTTATTGGTGTGCGTGCTATGCTTTTAATGCTTGCTCAGCGTTGGTGTGGTGTAGGGTTTAATTAATATACATGTTCTGTGTAGTGTGTGGCCCGGGGTGGGAATTCAACCCGTGACGTTCTGCTTATAGAACGGCGACTCAACCAACTGAGTCAGCTCTTCCCGGTGATATTGTATTGTTTTTGCGTGAACGTCCTCTTCCGTCTTTTTGCGGTGGGGGCGCCTGGTGTTTTATGGTTGTTGGTTCTACAGTTAGACTTTGATTGTGTGGTCGGTTTGTTTTGTTGGTGTTAATTGTGTTGTTCATTGGATTGTGTGGTGTGATTGTTCTTTTGCAGTTTATTTGTATTGCTTTTGGTCCTATTGTTAGTTTTTCTGTTTGATCGTTGTTCTGGGTTAGTCGGCATGCGTAGTCAGTTTTGTATGGTTTGCCTCTTAGTTGGCGGGTTACTGTATTTCAGACAATTAACGTGTGTTATTCGGCCACAATATCCGCATGTGACATACATGTGACATGTGACATGATATCGAATTTCCTCGTTCACAAAAGCTGCAGATCGAATGGATTTCAACAAAGTTCTGTAAAACGAACAGTGAAACTAGCATTTTGAACAAAAAGTTTGAAGAAGTCATATTTTGTGAATATCCTGAGAACGTTTGAGAATATTTTGAATATTATTACAAATTTTTAAGTAAACTGGATGATATTTCATTTCCATTCATCAGTCTTGCCTTAAATTATATATACAGGGTGAGAAAATATTATCTGTGTTTACTTTTTAGTCATAGCTTAATTAATCGTATATTGAATGACAATGTATTTATGGAAAATGTAAATACACTAAATTGGATAGTAATATTTACATCGATGTCTCAAAATTTCCTCCTCTTGCTTCTACACACGCCTTCAACAGTTTGGGGAAATCATCAACAATGAACGTTACTTCCTCCATAGATATAACATCCCAAGCTTTGGTTAGACTGGCATTTAAATGATCCAACGAAGTGTGTGGCTTTGTGCAGGCTCTGGACTCAAGAATGGACCAGACGGAGCAATCAATTGCCCTATCACAGATATCAAATGTGAGTACGACCTCTCATATTCAGCAGGGAAAGATACATAATGGGTACACCTTAGTGAGTGGCTTCTTTCGTTAGGAAGTATGGGAGCTGTTCGGAGCGGCAATGAGCCGGGGTTATTGTATTGGCATCTGGCGGTGGCAAGTACCCTGGAGGGTGCACTGGCGAGCTACCGTTGTTGAGATAGTCGATGGCGTAGAAGCCTGTGGCTAGCAGGCCATTGGTTATGCAGTCGGTTGTCCAAGCCAATGGTGCATTTTTGTAGCCAACCGATGGGCACAATCACGAGGAGCGAAATTATGTGTGAACCAGTTGGCAGCCATCTTTTGGTAAGGCACAACGTGCATCGGATGTAATAACCTGCTTCTGCAATAGACCGAGAAGATTTAAATTTAAATATGGACCATTTAAAATCCTTTTCAGGACGACCAATTAAATGTTATTTGATTGGAATTTATCCAACATTCCGTTCCAAATTCTTGTCAATTGGCAGCCGGCGGTGGCTTAATTAGTTTCCCTTCGTTGCATACCTTAAACCATGTATACAATTTCAAACACTGCTCGGAACTTTGAACGGTCTCTATATAATTACGAAGCGTAAATGTAAAGCCAGCGTACGGCAAGAATGGCAAGCCAAATATAAATTTAGAAAATGGCTACCGTTACAGAAAAATTGAACAATGGACGCTAATAACTCGAATGTTTCTTGATTGATTTTTTGGCTACGTCAGCCGATTGTTTGTTATACACTACTCCACTGATTTTTTGTGTTATTATAGTTTGGAGAAAGTTTCCGTTCTCTTCAAGTTGCAAATTTTCACGGTCTAAACCAATGTTCAGACCGCTTTTTCACTTATCTTGGCAGGCTGATATCATGTGCAACGGATACACACCGTAGGCGATTTTAACTGTCATTTGAGTGCCCAAGGTTTCATGGCGGCGGTGTCAACGCTCATTGGAAATTATGCTGGCCACGATTGTTTAAATGGAAACGGAGTGCAGACGAGACTGTTTCTAGATCTATATTCTTTTACTGCCGGGAATACGCCGTCAATTTCGAATGTCAGTTTTATATGGACATGGTCCAATAGCAGGGCGAAGAGTCAAGTTAACCCCCCCTTAACTCAGAATTGTTTCTTAAGCACCTGCAATGCAAAATTCCTCGATCTGTGTCCACGAACCATTAAATACTTGTATGTAATCTAACCGAGAATCGCTCCTTCACCTATGCAAGAACGGATGGGTCAACCTATTGTTCGATCATATCCAGCAGTAATGAAGAATGAAATGATTCGCTCCAAGTACAGGGAAGCATAGGACAAATACGACTCGGGTATCAATCTATCAACCCCTGTAGAAGAGTATTCCAGAGAACTCCATCACAGGGTCTACCATTACGCTGAACTGGTTTTGAAGAAATCCACGAACTTCATTCCTCACATCCACACAGAGAATGTCGGAGGGCTTAAGCTCTGGTCAAGAAACCCCTCGCCACATCCATCCTAAATGGCCTATAACTAAGCCCCAACCAACCACCACCTTTGGAAGAAAACCATTGGATCTTAAACCTTTATCATTTGAGGAATAGCATCTTCCCTCTCAGACTACAACCCTGTCGTTCCTCAAAGAAATGGGCTCTTGCCTCAGTATTGTTGTTTGCTACCCAACGGGATCACTTACACAAGCACCAGATCTACACTATGTCATAACCGAATCAATAGGAGTGAGAGATCAAATCAGCGTTTGGGAGATTGTCGGAGTCATCGATGACATCACGTGCTTGAAGATAGACGTTCGAAACATGGTGATCGGTGAAACAGTAGTGATAAGCAGTGATCACCGATCAGACCTGTAATAATACGATAGTTTAGTTCAGACTCGCATTTCGCTTGCCAGCACACCGAAGAAAGCCTCCGCATGGCCAGCGTATAGTTTTAGATTTTAAGAAGAAAATCTGATAGTTGTAAGCCGTAATAAATGTAGTATATGTTGTTTGTGTTTTAGTGGAAATACATTAGTTTCAATATGTGTTAACCGCGAAGGCTGTTACTTCAAAAGAGGAGGAATCCAGCAGCCAGGAAGGCAGTCAAAACCAATTAACACCAGGAAGAATTTCCCATGCCATAACCCAAAACGGGTCAAGTGTTGAGGATCCCCCCATGGAAGGAGGTAATCCGGCTCATCCCCAACAATCAGTATCCAGCAGGTGAACGAATAATAACGTTCCGTTTTCTGAAGTGATATAAGAAATGGAGGACATCAACTAATAAGAAGACGACTATCTATTTAAACGATTGGTTATTGGTGGACGATGGACTTATGCAAATAACGGGTTGGCTATTCGAAGCTGAAGGTGAAAATACTTTTCCTGGTCCTACCTATGCAGAAGTGGAGTCTATTATCGGATGAATCAGATTGCAAAACTTTGCAACGCTTCCTCTCTGGGCTTGTAGATGAATCGTGAGAAACGGACGAGAAATCTTCGTAACGAGAGAGCAAAAATACACATCCGTGCGGCACGCTCAATCGAATTTGAATATCCCAATGAAATCGAAATTGGTTCGAATATTCGAACTATTTAGTGTGCTTTATACTGGTGTTGATAGTATTGCCTCTAAAGAAGAGAGGCACAAACATGTAGTACGAAGCAAAATTCATGAAAGGGGACGGGCTTGAGTTATAAAACCAGACACCGGCAACAAGGCAAAATAATTTTGTAGCTGAGGGGTGTATTAAACACGGAATGAAATAAGTGAGATAGTGAAATAAAAATAAGATGACAATTTGAACCATTTGTTACCCGGTTTTGAAGACCCGGAAAGGGAAAACTATATGTTCAACCTGTTCATATGAAAATTTGTATGCGAGCAAAAGCAGCTCATTTTTAAGAAAAAAAAATCAGTGGGATTGTGTATAACACACGACCAGTGACGTAGACATCGTTTAACCGCTTGATTAGTACACAGGTACTGTTCTAATGGGACGTAGTGTTGGCATAAGTTAGTGAGAAAGTATGTAAGAACATTCGCTTGATTCGCTTCTTAGTAATTATTTGACGGCCCTGGAAAGGGACGTTTGATTTGAGTGTTGGTATGATGAAAGGCAACGGTGGTGCTGGCTGTAGTGATTGTGTTGATATGATAGACCAGCTGGAAACCATTATCCTTATCGCGTTACAGATTGTTCAGGGTCTGTTTGGGAATTCAAAGTCAACAGTTAATTATATTTTTGATAGTTGCCAGTCGCAAAAATCTCCAACTGATTGAAGCGAAAATCTATCAAAAAATGATAAAGCTATTAGCGTTCAAACTGTTTCAGTTACTTTCAAATTTTAATTTGACTTCTACCCTTGCCGTTAGGCGCAGTCTGATCAAAAAGCGTGGGTGTGGTCCAAAGTGTTTTGTATGTTTTATGTTTTCTAATTGATTTTCAGATCAGCCCTTGGGGCATTGTTAGTTAAATTTGATAACCTACTTAACCTACAACTACAACTACCATTTAAAAATCCTAGGGGTGGGGAACCAGATTCCGGATGATCTGGTGATCCGATGTCAGGCAGCGTGCCCTGTACCGATTGATAGACTCACTAAAGCGATCATCGAGCATTTTTATCTCGGCCAGACGGTGGACCTCAGATGTTCTTGTCCTCGGAGGAGTGTTCAGGATCATCCTGAGGAACTTATTTTGAACACGCTGAAGCTTCAGGTGATGTGTTTTTGCGCAACTCTCCCAGATTGGCATGCCGTACTCGATGACTGGAAGTATGATTTGCTTGTAGACAGCAAGCTTGTTTTTCAGGGATAATGTAGACCTTCTGTTGGTCAATGGGTACAGTAGCTTCAACAGAACGTTACACTTTGTGACAGTTTTGTCAACCTGCTCCCTGAAAATAAGCTTGCTGTCTATGGTAACGCCAAGATAGACAGCTGATTTGGCCCATTCTACCGTTGTGTTGTTTAGGCTAATTTTACAATCCTCAGGTGGAACAAGTTTGGGAGAGTTGGAGGGTGGGAATAGGATGACCTGGGTCTTCACTGCGTTGATACAGATCTTCCATTCGGTGAAGTATTCTGACAGAATATTCAAGCTTCGCTGCAGTTTCGCTGTAAGCGTTCTTGTTACCCTACCATTGTGGACGACTGATGTATCATCGGCGAACAACGACAGAGATCTATTTTCAGGGAGCGGGGGATTGTCCGAGGTGAATAGGTTGAACAGAAGTGGACCTAGTATACTTCCCTGTGGAACACCGGCGGAGATCTCCTGTGCATCGGAAACTGCACCTTGCAGCGAAACACGGAATGTCCTGTCCGACAGATAATTTTTAATTATCTTCACCAGGAAGATAGGAAGATTGTATCTTTTTAGCTTAAACACCAGGCCATCATGCCACACGTTATCAAAGGCCTTCTCGATGTCGAGAAGTGCCATGGCAGATGATTTCGAAACAGACTTGTTCCGCCTGAGGATGTTAGTGACTCGGTTAAGTTGGTGAACTGTTGAACGACCACGTCGGAAGCCAAATTGTTCGTCGAGCAAGATGTTCAGCTCGTCGGCAGATGAGAGAAGCCGACGGTGGATCGCTTTCTCAAAAAGTTTGGATAATCCTGAGAGAAGGCTGATGGGCCTATAGCTCTTGGAACATGAAGGATCTTTCCCAGGTTTTTGGATGGGATGACTTTGGCTGACTTCCAACACTAGGAGAAGAAGCCAAGTCGGAGGCATTGGTTGAAAACCATCGCCAGATGGTTATAGAACTGGGGGCTCAGTTGCTTGAGCTCCAAGTTCATGATTTTATTGAAACCTGGGGCCTCCATGTTCTTTGAGCCTTTGATATAAATCAACAATTCGTCAGCTGAGATCTCCAACTCCGCTGTAAAGTCGTTGGGGCTTATATGGATGGTAGGTGGTGGTGGATGGTGGTGCTGGCTTGCTTGGGACAATAGGCCGCGATGATGTTAATAGGGCCGACGGCAGAAGCTCGGAAGCATGTGGCAGTTGATGTTGTTACGCAGGGCGATCGCGACTCCTCCTCCACCAGAGCCGCACCAGATCAAGTCAACCAATCCGATAGCCAGGAATAAAGATGCTAAGTTCGGGCTTGAGGTGCGTCTCCGTGACGATGGCGATACCGAGCTCGATAACTTTGTTCCGGATGGAACACGCATTCCAATTGAGGATGCTGATGGTGCGTTTACGGTCCATATTTAAAAATGAACATCATCGTCACGGATGTGGCGGCTTTTAGTTGTTCCTCCTTCGAGCGGCAGGAACGTAGTTGGCGGTAGAGTTCTTGTACGAACTCGACCATTTGCTCCGAGTCGTAGAACTGTCCTTCGACGGGCGGTTGCATGTAGGTACTGCCCCAGCCTGGAGGAGGAGTTGGGTTGGGAGCGGCGGCGGCTGCCATGAAACGATGATGAATGGGATCGGCGATAGGTTTGGCACCTGGTACCGAAGCGACGGGAAATTCTCCTCGTTCATCGGGGGTGGGGGACGGCGTTGACCAGGCCGGGACTTGGTGGATGCCTGCTTGCGGATCGCCAAAAACTCCGCACGTTTGGGGCAACCTCGATTACTGCTCTCGTGATTTTCGCCACAGTTGGCGCACTTCAGTGGGGCACCGTCGTCCATCGGGGCACAATCGTTGGTACTGTTGGCTCCGGCACACTTGCCATATCGCGGTTTCATGTGGCAGTTTCGAGGTCCGTGGCCGAACGCAAGGCAGTTGCCACATTGCGTAACATCGTGCTGTCTTGGACGATACCGGTCCCACTCGACGATGATATTGAAAAGGGCCCGTGTTTTCACCAGGTCCACCATCGTGATGGATCCCTTCTCAAGGTGGACCAGATAGAGTTGGTCTCGATAATTTCCATGTTGCTGGCGCCTGATGGGAAACACCTTCTGAGGCTTCAGTGCCACCGCTTGCAGCTCTGTGAAGATTGACTCCGGAGTGAGTTCTGGATGGACACGCAGAATCACCTTCATTGGCTTGCTTCCGGGTGCGTCGTGCGTGTAGAATTTATGCTGCTTGGCGACTAGGTGAGCGCCGACAGCACGGTAGTCAGTCTCCGTCGAGCACATAACTTTGATGCCCTTACTGCACAGCTTGTACAACGGATGGATTTGGATAGCTGCAAGCTCGGTCCTGAGTGCAGCAATGTCCTTTGATGTGATGAAGATCGGGGGGACCTTTACCTTCTTTGGCACCTCCTGTACCGGAAGCACTGCGAGAACTGATGATTGGTCGGCCGTCCCCACATGTTTGATAATCGCTCTCACGGTAACTGTGGCAGTATGAACCAATCAGAGCGAGGCGCAAACATGATGTCATTTTCGACCAATAGCTTTGTGCGTTAAGATATTTTTCTTTTAAGTACATTTTAATTAGTTTAAACAAACGTTATGAATTTAATTATCAACCGGGATCTAGCTTTGATGTTCTACTTTGCGAATGAAATACTTATCGTAAAATGTCTGTGGGCCAGAGAGGAGATATTGTCGTTCAAAGTCTCCAAACCCGCGTAACGCTTGCGATTTTAGAAATTTTAGAACGGCGCCCCTATACAGGAATAGAAAAGAGAGACGTAAGTCCTACGTCAAAACTCGCCTCATCATTTTTTATTAAAATCATATTTTCAAAATGCCGGCGTCGGTGGTGTAGTGGTAAGCGTGACTGCTACTTGGCACCCCAGTGGGTCTGGGTTCAATCCCAGTCGACGTCGGTGGTTTTTCTGAGGCGAAAAAATCTGGTCACGTCTTCCTTCGGAAGGGAAGTAAAGCCGTTGGTCCCGGCTCATATTCATGAGTCGTTAGGTAGGGTCCAGGTGGTGGAGTCGTCTTCCTGCCGTCGGTGATTGTCAGCATGTGAGGAAAAAGGCCGACGTAAAATATTTTCAAAACATGTGTTCTTAAGTCAAAACGAAATACCTGATCTAGTGGTGAAAACACCGATACAGTCAATCCCAAAGAAATGGAGCGAGTGAGGAGGCTTACATTCCCCAAACATTTGCATTCTAGACCACATACCTTGACGATTAATGCAAGTATCAGCACAATGAACTCAATAAACGGATATGTTGACGGAACGATAACCCTTATCTAGTCCAACCAATCAGTTATTTTATCCTCTTTGGAAAGTAGTGTGACAAATAAATGATTAATCAAATCCAGATAACCGTGCCCCGTTTGTGGTTCTCACCAAAACGACTTTCCGCTTCACAAGCACTAATTTAATATAGCTCACCATCAGCACTGTTCACGATAATTAATTTCCATTTCGGAGGAGAAAAATAAAAGTTCAAACTGATTAACTTCGGACACGCCTCAATGCTCATATCTCTTCTGCATCTGAATTCGATTGTTGTTCAAAGCTGTTTCCCCCCATGAAGGCAACATAGTCTTACGCATTGCTACAGATGTGGTGGCAGCAATTAAATCTAGATTAAAGCATCCCTGCAATCATCAGGTAGCCAAACTCATTAAATAACTCATTCCGGGCGGTTGCAGCGCGGGGACCAAAGGTATTGATTATTATTTGCTTTATGCTTTGCCTGAATCCCCGTTGACTTGGCAGTCTTCTTAGCTTGCTGACTGCCTGAACTTCCTGACCATTACCTATCGGTATTGGATGCGGCCTCCTGTCTTGGCGCAGCCACATCCTGTGAGAAGATTCATTAATTTAAGTGCAAGCTCAAAACAGACGAGGCGAGTACTTGCGCCGTGGGTAGGTTCGGTAGGTACTCACCACACGTAAGGTCAGGTGGTTGAGAGAAGCATGGATCTTGATGGCCGAGGTCATAGAGGACTACCGAACGCGATTCGCAATCGAAGATAATCAATGGTTTCGGCTTACCAAGCTCTGCGGTGTTTTTCCTCCAATTCCTCGGGACCAACCCGAGATACGCTATCGATTCAGGGATGGGAAATCGTTTGAAATGGTAAAATTGCTTGATTTTACATCGCTCACAAGTGGATGATTAAAGGCTTCCCGTGTTATTCGGTGTTAATGATTGCAGATCGTTCGCCATTGCTCCAGATTGTGTTTGCGCTGGTGGAACTTCAAGAACAAAAGCAAACCGCAGTGGCCATTCTGGAACATCGACAACAACAAGGATATTCCTTGATAGTGATGACTGAGATGTACGTAGCAATGAGAGAATACCGATCTGTCCCCGTGCTCTGTCAGGAAATTGATCATTAATAGCTACAATTGATTGCTTTTAATGGCTTACAATCATAAAAGTTTCAGTCGGGTGGTTTTTGTCAGAGCATAATTGAAACAGTTCAACTCCGTTGAGTGACGTGTCAGAAACATGCATCCTGAAGCGATCCCCTTGTAGGGGTAAACAGGCCAAAATGTGACCGTTTTGAAAGCTTTCAGCTTTCATATATTCTTTGGAGCGTTTTAGCCTCACATCCCCTACAGCTAGGGGCAACGTTTCGAACAACGACGAGCAAAACTGCAAATTTGCCATCATCATTTCCGAAGGTCGCCGAAGGGATGTCGCGGTCTGCGGGAAGCGGTGATTATGTCAAAGAGGTTCTCAGTGCTGCTATTCGGCGTATAACTTGGCATTGCATTGCTGTTGCTGGTATTCTTTTATTATACAGTGGACAGAGAAATTTTTGCCCCCTGGCAATTACCGTAGGATACAGGATCACAGTCTGCGATCGTTACACAGAGTAGCACGATGGAGTAGACATGAAATCCAAAATAAGTCGCCTCTTAATGTAAATTTATGACTTAATTACAGACTTTGCTATCGGTGTTGCAAATCGCCACAGGAATTCTTGGTATTCTTGAAAAGAGCAATATATCTTGTGTTTAAAACCGAATACTATCGCTAGATGGCAAGACCTTTCATCCTTTAAATGCACCCCAATCCACATCCTGTTCATTGAATTTAGATTACCGTCGCAAAAACCGACAAAAATCACATCTTCCACGCCTATCCTGTGAAATGTGCAATAAGGAAGGATTTTCAATTTCCTTCTTATCTTATGAATCATGGAATTTTACCCTCTGCAGCATTTTCGAAAAGACACAACATCCAAGATTGACTCCCCTTTTTTTTATTCGAGACAAATGAGTGAGAAATGAAAGCTGCATTAAATTTATGGCTGTGTGCTGCGTTCGTCCCCGGAAATTGGAAGAAAATGCGTACATATTTGCCATTATGCGCTGAATGGGAATTTTGATGAAAGGGGACGATTGCTTTTTGATTTTTCCCCATGATGTTTTCGAAGTAGAAAGTAAATCAATTGAACCGTGAAGGGTGTGTTTTTGATAAAGCTGGCATTTTCTGAGGAACGTGTTTTCATCCGAAACTTTCCTTTTTCATCTTTGAATATTCTAAAAACCCTTCAAAATGTCATCATTCCAATCGCGAAGGAAGTTTAAGAACACAGTGTGAACTGCAGACTAGAAAAATCGTGTATAACGGTACTTGGGGTTTTCGTCATGGTGGTGGAATAAAAACCATGAGCAGCACTCTTGGAAAACGTCATGTGAATTTAAGCCTGCTTGGATGTACATATAGAGCATTTCTCTGCCAAATGAGCAAATGACTGAACTCGACCCTCTCCGATTTGGATGAAACTTTGCACATGTCTTCGGAATTGGTGACGATGGATTTTCCGTGGGTTAAGGGAATTTTTTGACTCAAGACAAATTTTTCAAAAGGGCGTATGTGTTTTGTCATGCGTATTTTTCAAAAATCATAACTCGAAAACCGTTGGTTGTAATAAAATTGCGTCTGAGAAGAAGTTGTAGTTAATTAATTTGACTTTATGAAAAAAATATGCACACTGTAAAAAAAAATTTTTTTCTTCAAAAAAAATCAAAAATTAAACTTAAAAATCAATTAGCAAATCTGTCCAACGTACGATTTTTATAAATTTTTTTATTCAAAAAGGCTTTGAGTCATAAGAAAAAGAATAGAAGTTGTTCTACGATGGAGCAACTTAAGATAAAAAAGTTCTTAGAAGTAAGAAAAATTCAATTTTTTTCTAATTTGTTGTTTTTGCATAAATAACCATATTTTAATAATATAATACGATTCTTCTAGTGATTTTAAACAAAAATGCTCTTGGTGAGCAACATTCTAAATGCTTCCGTTTTCGAGATAATTTGAAATTAATGTCGAAAAAATGGCTTTTTCCATGAAAATATCCCTTTTTCAAATGTTAGTCGTGATTGTCCATCTGCAAAAGTATTCTTTTCAAATTGTACATAACATTTTCTACAATATACCTTTTATTACCGAGAATACTAGACAAACTGATTCCTGATATTTACTGTAGGTAACACGACAAAATTTGCTGCTTTTACTTACAGTATATTATGAAAACCTAACCCGAAACAAAAATAATTAGTATTCATGTTAGTGTACAAGCGTATTTTGTTCAGGTAGAAACATAATGTATTTAATTAGTTAAACTGTTTATACCAGTAAGAATACAATTGTTACGCCCATTTATACCTATTCATGCATTCCCTTTGGTGTTGACAGAAAATATAATTTACATGCATACCCCTGCACATACCAATATTTCAAAAAAGTTCCTAAAGTGCGTACCTAGTACGTATAAAAAGGATTACATTACAAAGTCATGACATCTGTTTAACAGTGTCTTTCATAAGTAGCGTAAAGTGTAAAACGATTTGAAATGGAACTCGAAACAAAGCATTGTTGTAAACCTTTTCGTGAAATCGGGAGACGGTGTTCGCCTAAACTTAGAAATTTAACTGACCAGTTAATTGAAAAACTTTTATCCATGCAGTGTACGGTCCATTTGGACACGTCATTAAAAATTTGTGATTCATGTCGGTTATATTCGTATCGTCGTAATCCTGTCGAAAGAGTGGAGCAACCAGAAAACGGTGGACATGACGAAGCACCAACCACATCACGGAACGATTTGAAGGAAATACCATCGGCAGCTTCAATTACCTCGGCATCTTCTCAGGACAGTGACCTACCGGATTATTCCAGGATACACAACATTGAGTTATTCAATAATGGAATTGCAGGAATAAATGTGTCTCCGATATCCATTAGAGAATTTAAAAACGATAAATACCGTCGGCAAAAATTTGTAGCAGGTATTAGAAAATATCTATTCAGCTTACCACCACAAGAAGAAGTCGAAGAGTTAGCTCCATTGAAAACGAAGGTTGTGGAATATGATGAAATTATTTCCAAATTGAAAGAAAAATTCATAGAACCAGATTGTTCGAGAATAGATAAAATACGTATATTAACAGTTTTGCCTAATTCGTGGACGATTCAGCAGATAACGAGCAAATTTGAAACAAACAAATACCTTGCATTACAAGCAAAAGAATTGGCAGCCGAAAATGGAGTATTGGCTACCCCCAACGACAGATCGGGGAATCGTTTGAATCCGGATATAAAGAATCAAGTGATACAATTTTTTGACGAGGACGACATCAGCAGAGCCATGCCGGGACAAAGAGATTATGTCTCTGTAAACACTAATGGTAAGCGTCAACAAATTCAAAAACGGTTATTACTTTCATCACTTAGAGAAACTTTCACTCGATTTAAAGAAGTCAGTGAACATAAAATTGGATTTAGTACTTTTGCAGCATTACGACCAAAACATTGTAAATTGCTAAATGCTTCAGGTTCTCACAACGTTTGTGTTTGCGCAATTCACGAAAATATTGATTTAATGCTTCACAGTTTAAAAAAATATTCATTCAACACTGATTGTAATCAACATTTTGAGAAGTTATTGTGTAATTCATCATCAAGATCAAAATATTGTTACCTCCGTGAATGCGAAAATGGTCCCACGCGGTCAGAATTTGAGATAAGATTTTTAAAAGAACTTGAGAAACATAACTTGTCTGAGATATCGTTCGAACAATGGATTACAACTGATAGATGTAATTTAGAAACGCTATTAAAACCTGTCGATGAATTTGTTGAATATTTTAGCGAGAAATTATAAAAACTATTAACTCATGATTATATAAAAACAAAGCAATCTAAATTTTTAAAAGAAACAAAGTCTTCATTATAAGAAGGAGAAGTAGTTATTATTTGCGATTTTGCAGAGAATTATTCATTTGTACTTCAGGATGCTGTTCAAAGTCATCATTGGAACAATGATCAGGCTACAATTCATCCGTTTGTTATTTATTATATGGAGTCAGGAATGCTTAAAAATCTAAGTTTTGTTGTAATATCAGAAGTTCTAAGACATGATACAATTGCGGTACAAGTATTTATTTCTAAATCACTAACGTATTTAAATCAACTAATGAATATAAAAAAAGGCCATTTTTATGTCTGATGGGGCTGCTTCCCAATACAAAAATAGAAAATTTTTTGCAAGCCTCTGCAAGTTTAAAGAGAAATACAACATTGATTTTGAGTGGCAATTTTTCGCAACTTCACATGGTAAGGGACCATGTGATGCCATTGGCGGCACATTAAAACGAATGGCAACAAGAGCAAGCTTGGCCAAACAACATGAACATCCAATAACAAGTGCGAAACCTTTGTATGATTGGGCTATTCAGAGAAATCAAGAAAATTTCACGAAAATATCATTTTGCTATGTTTCACAAGAATAATATGAAGAGGGAGCTGCAGAATGGGGTGGTAGTTATCAGCAAACAAAAATGATTCCTGGTACACAGAAATATCACTCCTTCATTCCAGTTGCAGATAACAAAATCGCTGCGAAAATATTTTCAACTGACGAAATACTGAGTTTTCATAATATTTATAGGAATGTTAGGAAATAGTGTTTGTAAAAATGTAAATACAATTTTTTTTTTAAATAGTAGAAAAATAAATAAATCATGTATGAAAAAAAAAACTCAAAAATTTTATTTGGTAATTAAGATTCGTTAATTTCGTTAATTAAGAAGATGTTCAATCTTCTTGGTGTCTAAAAGATAGTTGTTGAAAATTTTATGTACAATTTGAAAAAATACTTTTGAAGATGGACAATCACGACTATCTTTTGAAAAAGGGATATTTTCATGGAAAAAGCCATTTTTTCGACATTACTTTCAAATTATCTCGAAAACGGGTACATATAGAATGTTGCTCAGCAATAGCATTTTTGTTTAAAATCACTAGAAGAATAGTATTATATTATTAAAATATGGTTATTTTGGCAAAAACAACAAATTGGAAAAAACTTGAATTTTTCTTACTTCTAAGAACTTTTTTATCTTAAGTTGCTCCGTCGTAGAACAACTTCTATTCTTTTTCTTATGACTTAAAGTCTTTTTGGAAAAAAAAATTTATAAAAATCGTACGTTGGACAGATTTGATAATTGATTTTTAAGTTAAATTTTTGATTTTTTTGAAGAAAAATTTTTTTTTTACGGTGTATATATTTTTCTCATAAAGTCAAATTAATTAACTACAACTTCTTCTCAGACGCGATTTTATTACAACCAACGGTTTTCGAGCTATGATTTTTTGAAAAATACGCATGACAAAACACATACGCCCTTTTGAAAAAAATGTCTTGAGTCGAAAAATTCCCTTGACCCGCGGAAAATCCATCATCACCAATTCCGAAGACATGTGCAAAGTTTCATCCAAATCGGAGAGGGTCGTGCAAGATTTTGACTTTTTCCGGCTGATTTCATCTGGAAACGCTCTATAGGGAGAGGCCCGTTCGACTAGGATTTTCGTTCGATCTTAATTATTGTCGACAACTTATTCAAACAGACGTATTTGATTTTGTAAACAAAGGGGGAAAGAAAGATTGAAACATAAATTTCTCAAATTTCGCAAGCATAGGGGCAAAGTCATCTTTTGGCTCGATCTGGCCAGTTGCCTCTACTGCAAGGTGGTTCTGGAGTGGAATGCTGCCAACAAGATCGATTTTGTCCCCAAGCTAATGAATCCACCGAATTGCCCGGAATTTCGACCAATAGAAAAAATACTGGGCAATTTCAAAGCAGCGACTTCGACGAAGCGGCGGAGCATTCAAGGACATCCAGCAAATGCGGACAAAATGGAAGAAATGCGCTGATTCCGTGTCCGTTTCCACTGTGCGGGCGCTGGTGGGCTCCATCAAGGTTCGACATTTCGTTCGAACTGGAGATATGTAACCATCTTGTGCGGTAACTTTGAAGTTTTAATAAAAGAGCTGTAAGGGAACGTCCATTAATTACGTCACGCAAAACTTGACTTTTTATAACCCCCCCCCTTGTCACATTTTTTGTATGAACCTTCGAATTTTTTGTATGGATCGTCACGTTTTCTCAAACCCCCCACCCCCCTTACTGCGTGACATAATTGATGGACCTTCCCTAAAGCAATCATCAATGGACTTTTTAAACTTATTGAATCACGAATTACAGCCTTTAGGAAATAACACATAAGCACACACATACAGACACAAACATATTAAGTATACATACTAAACCTACTGCGATGTTATCTTCAAGTTGATGACTGGACACTGAAGAAGTCTTTATGTCGCAGACTGAATAGGCCTATCTGTCAAAAGAAATTTTTTTCTAGTGGAATTTACAGAAATCTGCTCGCGTTTACTAGTGATAGTTTTAGAAAGTGTTTAATTTTTTTAACAGTGAGAACGTAAAAATATATTTTCAGGGAAGTTGTTGGCAGCTCATGCCAACGTTTAAAGCGGGTAGGACAGCAGCAAACAGCAACGACCGGGTTCCAACACCAACAGTGCCGAACAACTCAGGGGACCTTCTCCGAACCAAACACTCACAACGACGTGGATCTCAGTCGTCTACCTTCCTGATGGTTAGTTCTGAAAAGAACGATGGCCTAAACCAACTCTTCAAAATTGGAAGGTAGCGAGAGATTGCGACACCAGATAGCACCGGCAGAAAGATCCTCTGAGCGCCAGCGAAGAATGGGATAGCAGCGACATCCAAACAACGGCGGAGTTTAAACAGCAGCAAGTAGAGCAGCGGACTAGCTACATCCCACAGGGCTCGGTGTACAAATGATATAGTCACTACGTTTTACTAATTGTTTATTGATGTTCACTGTTGAAACTACACAAAACTTATGATCTAAACTGCTACTAAAATACTACTAAATTTGTTTTTATTTATCATTCTTTATCTTATATACTAACTTACAATTTCAAGTGTTTTAGCCCAATGAGCTTTTCAGTTTTGGTGATGTGTTTTATATGTTAAATGTGTGTTTTATGATTTATATTAATTTACAGATCAGCCCTTGGGGCATTGTTTGTTAAAATTTGATAACCTACATAATCATCAACTACAACCACAATTTGAAAATCCTAGAGGCGGGGAACCAGATTCCGAATGATCTGGTGATCCGATGTCAGGCAGCGTGCCCTGTACCGATTGATAGACTCACTAAAGCGATCGTCGAGCATTTTTATCTCGGCCAGACGGTGGACCTCAGATGTTCTTGTCCTCGGAGGGGTGTTCAGGATCATCCTGGGGAACTTATTTTGAACACGCTGAAGCTTCAGGTGATGTGTTTTTGCGCAACTCTCCCAGATTGGCATGCCGTACTCGATGACTGGAAGTATGATTTGCTTGTAGACAGCAAGCTTGTTTTTCAGGGATAATGTAGACCTTCTGTTGATCAATGGGTACAGTAGCTTCAACAGAACGTTACACTTTGTGACCGTTTTGTCAACCTGTTCCCTGAAAATAAGATTGCTGTCTATGGTAACGCCAAGATAGACAGCTGATTTGGCTCATTCCACCGTTGTGTTGTTGAGGCTAATTTTACAATCCTCAGCCGGAACAAGTTTGGGAGAGTTGGAGTGTGGGAAAAGGATGACCTGGGTCTTCGCTGCGTTGATGCAGATCTTCCATTCGGTGAAGTATTCTGACAGAACATTCAGGGTTCGCTGCAGTTTCGCTGTAAGCGCTCTTGTAACCCTACCATTGTGGACGACTGATGTATCATCGGCGAACAACGACAGAGATCCATTTTTAGAGAGCGGGGGTATGTCAGATGTGAATAGGTTGAACAGAAGTGGACCTAGTAAACTTCCCTGCGGAACACCGGCGGAGATCTCCTGTGCATCGGAAACTGCACCTTGCAGCGAAACTCTGAATGTGCTGTCCGACAGATAATTTTCAATTATGTATCTTCACCAGGAAGATAGGAAGATTGTATCTTTTTAGCTTATACACCAGGCCATCGTGCCATACGTTATCGAAGGCCTGAGGATGTTTGTTACTCGGTTAAGTTGGTGCACTGTTGAGCGACCACGTTGGAATCCGAACTGCAAGATGTTCAGCTCGTCGGCAGACGAGAGAAGCCGACGGTGGATCGCTTTCTCAAATAGTTTTGATACTCCTGAGAGAAGGCTGATGGGCCTATAGCTCTTGGAACATGAAGGATCTTTCCCAGGTTTCTGGATGGGGATGACTTTGGCTGACTTCCAACACGAGGGGAAGTAGCCAAGTCGGAGGCATTGGTTGAAAACCATCGCCAGATGGTTATAAAACTGGGAGCTCCATTGCTTGAGCTCCAAGTTCATGATGTTATCGAAACCTGGGGCCTTCGTGTTCTTTGAGCTTTTGTTATAAGTCAACAATTCGTCTGCTGAGAACTCCAACTCCTCTGTGAAAATCGTTGGGACTTATATGGATGTTGTTTATAAGCGCGCTAACGGCAGCCTCGTGTGTACTGACGATATTTTGTCCGAGGTTGTGGGAGCTGACGAAGTGTTGACTTATCTCGGCAGCCTTCTCTGCAGGAGTTATCAGGCAATCCTTAGAGCCATTGTTGTCTAGTGGGATCAACGGTGGGATGGGCCTTGGCTTGGTTTTCAAGATTTTTGTCAACTTCCAGAACGGCTTTGCACAATCTGGGAGAGATCGGATCTTGTCGAAATTTTTTTTATTTATGAGGTCCACCATTCTGGCCTTAATAATTTTCGTCACTCGATTACAGTGACTTTTTAGCGTTGGCAAACCAGTTCGCTGGTATTGCCTTAGGATGGCGTTGCGCAATTGAATAAGTTCTTTAGTGGGTCTATCAATGGGTACAGAGTTGCTCACCTGATCAATCACCGGTACATGTTGCTCGATGCTCTGCAGCTGCCTTTCGATGTCTTCAACCGAATCAACGTGCATGTCGAAATCGATGTTGTCGTCAACGTGTTGTCGAAAGCTCTCCCAACTGGCGCGATGGTAGTTCCGTCTGGTGATTTGATGCCGGTTGACGGAGGAGCCAACTTCGGTCACCGCCGGATAGTGGTCCGAGCTGAGCTCCTGGTGTACTACCGGCTGGGTGATGTTGTTCCCCATGTTGGTGAGGAAGATGTCGATTGTCGAATGGACCCCGGATCTGCTCAACCGGGTGGGAGTATCCGGGCGCAGGACGATGTAATGGCCCTCTTCCAGGTCTTCCTGCAGAATTATTCCATTCCGGTTTCACCGGGTGTTCCCCCAGGTCTCGTGTTTCGCATTTAGGTCGCCGGTGATGATGAACTGCCCCTGCCTCCGAGTTAGCTTGCGAATGTCGTTCCGTAGGACCGTTGTTGTTCCGTTAGCGGTGTTGGCTTGCTTGGGACAATAGGCCGCGATGATTGTGATAAAGCCGACGGCAGTTTCAACTTCTACTCCGATGGCTTCGGTAGACTGCAGCTGAAAACCGGGAAGCAGATGGCAGTTGATGTTGTAGCGCAGGGTGATCGCATCTCCTCCTCCACTAGAGCCGCAACGATAAAGTCTCACCATCCGGTATCCGGGGATGAAAATACTTGACTTGAGATGTGTCTCGGTGACGATGGCAATGTCGATGGCCTTCCTGTTAAGGAAGTCACCGAGCTCAAATGTTTTGTTCCGGATGGAACAAGCATTCCAATTGAGGATGTTAGTGGTATGCGTTTACGGTGCGTTTACGGTCCATATTTGAAAATAAACTTCATCGTCACGGATGTTGCGGCTTTGAACTGTTCCTCCTTCGAGCGGCAGGAACGTAGTTGGCGGTAGAGCTCTTGGACGAACTCGACCATTTGCTCCGTGTCATAGAGCTGTCCATCGACGGGTGGTTGCGTGGAGGTACTGCAACTCGGATTGCCCCAGCCTGGAGGAGGAGCCGGGTTGGGAGCGGCGGCGGCAGCCGCGAATCGATAATGAACGGACGCTGGCGGGCGGTTTGCATGGCGGTGATTTAATGGGATCGGCGGTAGGTTTGGCACCTGGTACCGAAGCGACGGGAAATTCTCCTCGTTCATCGGAGGTGGGGGACGGCGTTGACCAAGCCGGGACTTGTTGGATGACTGCTTGCGGATCGCCAATATCTCCGCACGTTTGGGGCAGGCTCGATTGCTGCTCTCGTGATTCGCGCCACAGTTTGCACACTTCAATGTGGCACCTTCGTCCATCGGGGCACAATCGTTAGTACCGTGTGCTCCGGCACATTTGCCACATCGCGGTTTCACGTGGCAGTTTCGAGTTCCGTGGCCGAACGCAAGGCAGTTGCCACACTGCGTCACGTCGTGTTGCCTCGGACAATACCGGTCCCACTCGACGATGATATTGAAGAGGGCCCGCGTTTTCGTCAGGTCCGCCTTCGTGACGGAATCCTTCTTCCGGTGGACCAGATAGAGTTGGTCCCGATAATTTCCCTGTTGCTGACGTCTAATTTTTATGCCCGTACTGCATAGCTTAGAAAGCGGTTGAATTTGGATTGCTGCAAGCTCAGTCCTGAGAGCGATGTCCTTTGACGTGGTGAAGAGCGGGGGGACTTTTACCTTCTTTGGCACCTCCTGTACCGGGAGCACGGCAAATTTGTTGCTCGCTAATAGTCGAGCGTTTGGGTCCGCTGGATCGGTATCGTCATGGCGCAGCCGCTTGGAGCTGCTCTGTTTCGGTATTGCTTCAGAAGCTGATGCCACTAGCGTGGATGCAACCACGTGTTGATTTTTTCGACCCATTGCCACGGCAACAGGTCGAGCGAAAAAACTAGCTGAACTTTGCAGCGCTTCCTTTTGCCTTGCCACCACCAAAAGATGAGCAAGCGCAGGTGATAAATCGCGAGCCGGACACGCTATCGCGAGAAAGCGGGCGAGGGGAAACACGGGGAAAAAAACTTTTCTTACGAGAGAGCGAAAAACACGACCGTACGTGTCGCTTGTTCGAACTGAATGATGATCTAAACTGCGTCGTTACAGGCATTTTTAAACTGTTTGTGGAGTGAGATACAAACCAAAAGCTCACCGGATTGGTCCACCAATCGGTGTGAATGACGTTGCAAAAAAAAAAGAACACACAATGTTAGTAGGAAAAGGTGACCGTATTCCCGCGGCCGTCTCGGGGTTAGTAAGGGTGTGTGTGTTTCATAGGAAGAGTGGGAAAGGAAAGGAAACGAAAACAAAACTCTGCGTACTCCATGGTAGTAATCAAGGATGCCACATATACAGATTTATCTGTAATCATACAGATGTTTTGCAGTTTTCGGATACAGAATTCTGTACATACAGATTACAGATTTTTAGAAAAAATACAGATTTTACGGATTTTTGAAAGATCCTCTCTTTCTTTGCATTTTATTTTGATAACCATATTTGGAAATCTCATTGAGCCGCCAACAGAATGTGTCAGATATTCATAGCACACCGGAAGGATGGCCGCTTCGAAGGCATCAATCAAATCAGTCTTGGTGGACAGCATCCATTTGAATTCTGTGTTCAAACTTCATAAGCATCGGTTAAGTCACCTTCGGTGGAATTTGCTATATCTAATAATCCTACTGAATAACTTGATAAAACCACTAGAAATTCTGCAAACGCAGGTCTTAAATGATGAAAGGAGGATGGACGATTTTCAGTAGTCAATCCAAGCCTCCTCGGTGGACAGCATCCATCTTAAGAATTAACTTGTATGGGCTACTTCTTTTCTTGTCTGATTTGTATACTTTGATTCTAATGTTTGATGTCAGACAATGTTATTGCATCGATTAGCTACCAATTCTTGTATAGTATGAACAACCACAAGAACAAACATAAAATTTATATTTTGATCGTTTTCATTAACCCTTTGTGAGAGTTCGGATACTGGAGTGCAAAGGGTTAATATCTTGATTTCGTGAGCAATGCACAAATTGAACTTATAATTTTATTCATGTTCTTTTACTTCTACCTATTTTAGCTCACCAAATGGCATACAATCTGATTTTCGTACATTGTTCACTTGAAAGCGAAATTATATTACCAGTCTTCGCAAAATATTGTTTTACTTATATATTGAATATTTTGTAACATTGCTACACACTTGGAATAATCCACAGACTTTCGGTAATTTTTTTGTTTAGTTGAAATAATAAAAATCGGTTTGATTTGAACAATGAAAACCAACGAACTGATTTGAATAATGCTATAACTGGCTTCAAGCGGAGCACTGCGTTATTCGAAATATTTTTTGTCTACCATAAGAAAATATTTGGATGTTTTACCGTCGAGTGTTGTTTTCAGCGTGTTTTATGAGATTCTTGATACAGTCAACTATATTTACAGAAGTTCTGAGTAAATCCCAGTAATTCAGTGAAAATTGGTCATTTCACCCTACTACCCAAAATGTTGTTTGTTTTCACCGATCTTTTCGTAAATAATATCGATTTTACAGGAGAATCTGTAATGTTTTCGTATAAATATCACCTTCCATAATTCTTTCACAGAATTCTGTGATCTATTTCAATGGTGGTAAACTCCAACTCGATTAAACTAATATTGCCGTCCCTATTCGGATGATCTGCAAAATGTTTGCTTGAAGTCAAGTTGATTAGGATCAAGGTCGACATAAAAGCAGCAAGACATGTTTTATCAAGATTTAATCCAAGGATAATACTTGGTGATGC
This sequence comes from Aedes koreicus, assembly GCA_024533555.2. Classification (NCBI taxonomy): domain Eukaryota; kingdom Metazoa; phylum Arthropoda; class Insecta; order Diptera; family Culicidae; genus Aedes; species Aedes koreicus. Next base: position 8,638 of record JAHHFK020004589.1, on the reverse strand, counting down.
TCAACACCGTAGGTTTGATAACTTGAAAATGTTGGAAAAGCTACTGTTTTAGCTTTCAAAACTAATTCCAAAATTTGTTGCAGTGCTAGTTATGAAGGCTAGAGTGTTTATTTATCATGTATAAACATTTATAATATGATAAACTATTGGAATTTAGTTTGTTCGTGAAGTAATTATTGTAGTGTATATGTCAAGTCTATTTTCTGTGGTAAAATAAACCCTCGAACGAGGATGAGCTTCCACACACTGCTCATGTGTAAAACCAATGGGGAAATAAGCTTAATACCTAGGTATAAAGTGTGTAAAGTAGGGTGGGTGTTCCTTGACTCAGCCTAAAATGCAACGATCGATTACATATTTTTTTATAACTCATAAAGTATTTGAGCTGCAAGCGATATTTAACTAGTTAAACACTTGCTTAGATACGTTTAGTAAGTCATTTGATAGCATGTATTACGAAAGGGTATACAGCTCATTTTATCAAGACCGAAAATTTCGAGTGAAATGGATGTAATGTCAGTCTATAAGCACCAAATTGGATCTATTCATGGATGCAAATTGGTCCCACTTGATAGATTTGTGATTAAATGTAGTCTACGTACGATTTATTTTCTGATTTTCTGATTTAAGGCGTTCCAACTGTACTCGTTTAAGGCCAGGATCGGCTTACGGCTGGCCCACAATTGATACGATACGGATGCGTTTGCGTGAATTTGACAGTTTTACCATAGGTTTTCTGTCAAATTTACGTCAACGGAACGCAAACGTATCTATTGTGGGTGACCCTTTAAAAAGTAGAGAGGTTACGGAATTTTGTTCGAAATTGCCAAGCGGAATTTTGACTTTTGATCTGCACGGAACGAAATGTCACCTTTACTTACGGAATATTTTTCCGAAAGTAAAAGTGAAAGCTCCCATTAGTTTGCGTGGAAACCTTACAAATTCCAATTTTATTGTTCGGTCTTTTCAGGTGGATACTGCTGCAGAAATTTCTTTTCGACACTTTACTTTTCGTTTCAGTAAACGGAATTTAACATGGGATTGAGATAAAAAATTTCTTTCCCACCCACCCCCACTTTTCCCCCACACAAAAATACACACAAAATATAAAACTTTTAAACACTCAATTGTTTTTCACATATGATTTAGAATTATGGAATCGTGGCCGTGATAGGCTTTTTAAAAAACTATGATTTCAACTTTCACTGTTTATTCACATGAAATACTTAATTAATTACAATATTAAAACGAAACAAAATGTTCTACACTACGTACGAAGAATTACTGACCGCGTTCCAGGTGCGGGAGTCCTCTTTATCGTTTTTAATTGATGAGTCTGCATTCGATCGGTCGTTGACAAACATGCTGACTCGGTGTTGCCATGTGCTGGTTTTGCTGCGGTGGCCTTGCTGCTGACTTTGCGATCTGCTGTGGTCGTTGTCCGAATGGTCTGTTGTTGTTGTTGTATTTGGTTGGTTCTGGTATGTAACTCCTCCGGGGGGTGAAGAATGGTCGTCCTCGGCCATTTTGTCCGTATGTTGTGGTTTCTGTAGCGGATGTTGAATGTTTTTGTGTTTTGGTAAACGAATTTTTAGGACTAACTTCCTTTTTCTGATACAAATGTAAGTTATTATTGCGATGATGATGATTGTAGTTGTTGACAAGCCGCCAAATATGCTTATTATCCAAATATGGTGCTCGTTTTGTTTTAAACTTATGAAATCCATTTTCTCTCTATTCCAAATGGTTTTGTTATGAATCTCCAAAATGTCTCTATGTTCCATGATTTTCCTATCAATTTTCAGGTTAGCGAAAGCTCCTTCGATCTCTTGACTGCTATTGGTGGTTATTTTTTTGCTGCTGAATTTTTGACCTCCTATTTCCAGGGTACAGTTGTTGAATGTGATAATGTAATTTCCTGTTAGGGTTCTGTTGTGTGGACCACAGTCCGAATATAAAGTGTTGATTCTTCCATTGTTGATGAGTAATTTGTTGTCCGATATCATTATTAGTTCTGTGTAGTTTCGTGTGATGGCATCACATTTGCTCTCGGTACCTAACATAATAGGAAGTAGGCAATAATCGTTTAGCGGTTTTAATTCCATTTTTTTCTGAATAAAATTTGTTGGATGATTTGTCTCGAAGAAGTTGTTTCCAGATTTCACAAGATAATGCGTTTTTTGTAGTATAACCGTTGTATCGACGATAAGTGGAAGTATTTGGATTATTTCTGCTTCTGATGATTCGATACGTGGCGTTTGAAGAATGTAGAAAAGTGTATCTTTTTTAATGGCAATTTTAGGTGTGACGTAATTCAGTGCCTGTTCCGGAAAATCTAATTTTATGCCTTGATCTTTTAACAATGATTCGATTAGAAGTATTTCCTTGAGTGTTAATATTTTGTTATTTGGAAGAGAGATTTTGGTTCTAAGGATAGTATCTTGGATTTCCTCTAATACGTCGTTTAATGTGTCTATGTACAGCAGTAGCGTTATTGTGTCGTATTCCTCTAATAATATTTTGTTTTCAATGTTCTGCTGTTTGACCAGGTTGTTGACTGATTGTGCGATGTCGTTAATCCTTTCATTTACCATTTTGTTTACTATGAATTGTTTGTTGTTTTGATGAATTAGTTCGTTGATTGTTGTATTAATAAGTCGAAGATCGTCCGCATCCGGTGATCCTGCTAGCCACTTCCATGCTGTTCCGATGGTATCCCAACGACGTTTCCTTCTTGGGTTGATTGGTTTAATTTGTCTTAAATTGTTTATGAGCGCTCTTGATTTTTGTATTGCTAGTTGAGCTATTGGTTGTCTGCTGTCTAACTGTCTCGTTAATTTGGTAATCAGTAATACATTATCTTCTATTGTTGTCATATTGATGGGGTGTATAATTTTATCAAAGCCATTTTGAATTCTGCAATCTTTTAGTTTTAGCATAAGCACTGGGTCTTTATGCAAATATTTTATAGACATGTTTTTAGTATTTCCATTCTTTATCATTAGTAGTAGTAGAATGATAATCTAAAATTATAATAAAATAACTTTATGAGTAAATATTAATAGTTTTTAATGTTGTTTCTTAAGTCTTTTAATTTTGTTTTTGTGTCTTTTTGTGCCTAATCTGTTTTTAAAAGTTTTTTCCTTAATATCATTAGCATTCGTCTTGATTGCTCTAGCTTGTGTTTTGCGTCTTGTGCCCTGTTTAACATAGACTTCATGTCCTTCATTTAATGTTGGTGGATCTTCTCGAGAGATGTTTTGTTTTGTTTGTCTTGTTTGAGCTTTAACAATATTATTTTTTGTATCTAAAAATATTTGCTGAGCTTGTGTAATTATTTCGTTAGGATTTTGAATGTTACTTTGATTAAAAATAATTTCATTGGGTTTGAATTTAGTGGTCGAATGTACACTATCGTTATATAATGAGACGGCAACTTTAACAATTGATTTCGTTTGCATCCCGTTGAATTTATATTTATTACTATTGAAAATCTCCACAATGGTTGAATGTGTTCTCTCTACTTGTCCGTTGCTTTCAGAAGAAGAGGCAAACTCTATTGTCGCTCCGAGTGCATTTAGGAATGTTCTTAATTGTACTGATCTAAAAGTTGTCTCATGGTCTGTTACAATAGTCCTAGGTACGCCAAAAGTAAAATATTTACTTAATGCTTTCTGTATTTGTATGAGATTTTTTGACTTTATATAATGCATTTGTAAATGTTTGGAGAATGAATCGACTATGGAAAGGAAACTAAAATTACCAATTATAAATATGTCCATATGTACCCTATCAAAAGGTTTTTCTGTTACTGGTCTCGGGGATAATTTAATATTATATGGCTTACGCTCATACTTATGTGTATTGCACTGTTGGCAAGAATTTACGGTGTTGCTAATTAGTTTGATCATACTAGGGAAAAAGTAACTACGTTTAAGCTGGGCTTCTACTTCTGTTATGCCTCTATGGGCTCTTTCATGCTCTTTTGTAATTAACATGTTCTGCCTGTCTATATTAGCCACATCTTCTACTCTATTTTGAGTGAACACGAAATGTCCTTTTTGGGAAAAATGGTTTTTGAATGATTCTTGAATTAATTGTATCAAATTTTCAGGGGCCATAATTGCAGTTTGTTTTCCGTTATGGTAATTTTTTATAAAATGTGTAATTTCCTCTATGTTATAATTTGGTTGAACGATAGTTGTTCTATTGTAATGTGGAAAAGGGGTTTCTTGGAGGACGCTAGTAAAGTTAGCAATTCTGAAAATTAGTTGCCTCTTGAAATTATTAATCGGCCGTTCAGTAAAATGAATAAAATGGTCTGCAGAATCGTCTGCTGAATGAATGGTTTCTAAATCATTACCTTCATCTTGGTGTTCCAATGAGAGGTTTCCTGTATTTTCCTGATGGTTATCTTCGGGGTTATCTTCATTATCCTCATTTTCGATTCCATTATATTCTTGGGCTTGTACTTCTTGATCTAAAATGGGGGAACTGTTAATATCTATAGCATGACAGTTTATTTCTTGCGGTTCCCTGCTGAGTGCGTCAGCAACCACATTTGCTTTCCCTTCTTTGTATTTTATTTCATAATCAAAATTTTCTAGTTCGAGTCTCCATCTCAAAATCTTTGAATTTTTGAAAGAGGTTTTAATAAAAGTTAGTGGCTTATGGTCTGTTACTAAAAGAAACTTGTTTCCATAAAGATAGCATTTATATTTATCAATTGCCCATATAATTGCGAGGGCTTCTTTCTCTGTCGTCGAGTAGTTGGTTTCCGTTTTATTTAACGTTCGACTTCCAAATGCGATTGGCCTTTCAGTACCATTTTGCATTTGAGATAGTACAGCACCAAGTGCATAATTACTTGCATCGGTGGTCAATATAAACGGTAAGTTAAAGTCAGGATATGCCAATATCTGATCAGATGCAATTATCTGCTTTAACTCCTTAAAAGCCTTTATAAAATCATTATTAGATACGTCAACTTTTGTATCTTTTTTCAAGTATCTTGTCAGAGGTTTCGTTATTTTCGAATAATCTTTGATAAATTTCCGGTAGTATCCGGTTAATCCGAGAAATTGTTTAATTTCTTTTTGTGATTTAGGCAAACTCCATTCTAATATCTTTTTTATTTTTTCGGGGTTCGGTTTTATTCCGTCGGGCGTGATGATATGACCTAAGAATTCGGTCTCTCTCTTTAAAAACTCGCACTTGTCTATTTGAATTTTTAAATTAAAGTCTGACAATCGTTTTAGTATTTTCGAAATGTTTTCTAAATGGTTTTCTAAATTGTATCCAATAATAATAATATCGTCTAGGTAAACATAGCAAATTTTCCCTATGTAGTCGCCTAGGATATTATTCATTGCACGCTGAAAGGTTGCAGGTGCATTTTTTAAGCCGAAGGGCATTCTGGTGAATTCGAAATGTCCCAAAGCGGTTGAAAAGGCCGTTTTTTCTTGATGTTTAGAATCCATCTGTATCTGGTGGAATCCAGATTTCAAGTCTAGGGTCGTGAAGTATACCGATTTTCCTAGGTTATCAAGAATTTCCTCGATTTGAGGGATTGGATATTTATCATCTACTGTTTTTTCATTCAGTTTCCGATAGTCAATCACTACCCTTACTTTTCGAGTACCAGATGCATCCATTTTCTTGGGTACAACCCAAATTGGGGATGAGTAAGGACTACTTGAGTGTTGAATAATGCCATTGTCTAGCATTTCTCGTATTTGATCCTCTATGTCATTTTTAAAGTGATGAGGGTACCTGTAGCTTTTTGTATAGGTCGGTTCTTCATCTTTCGTTTCAATTTTATGTTTAATGGCTGTGGTAGCTGATAACTTCTCATTAGTTTTCAGTAAAACAGCTTGATTTTGGAGTATAACATTCAAGAGGTTTTGTTTTTCGAAGTTTGATAAATGACTGGTTCTAATAAGTTTTTCTATAGTTTGTTCGTCTATTTCTTGGGTAAAATTTACTGGTATTGGTGTTAATAATTCGAAATTATTAATTTTTATGTCGACTGTTTGTTTCAGTATGGGATGTTCTTTTGATGTGCTGAGTATGCGAATGGTTGAGGTATTCTTTTCAGATTTATAAACGCCTGGTTCTATGATAATATTATTCGTTAACTTTTGAAATGTTGGGACAAACCAATCCCCGTTTTTCGTAGTTTCTATCTCCAATGTATGGTTAAATATTTTATTTGAAATATAATATTTTGAAAAAGGGATATGAGTTTTGTGAATCAATAATACATCTTTTGAAAAATCAATTATCGCTTTATTGCGGGCGAGAAATTCAGATCCTAAGATTCCACCGAAAAAGTTATGAAATCTTAGCTCATAGAAGGTTTCTGGTTGAATACTCAGGTCTGAGAATAGTAGTTTTCCTCTTTCGGTGAACTTGATGATTACCTGATATATTTTTTACTGAAGAATTTTTTTGTCTCTACAGGATGGGACAGAACTCCCGGTCTAATAATATTTTTGTTAGCACCTGTGTCCAATAATAGCCTGATTTGTTCTTTATTTTCATTAGTAAACTCTAGATATGGAAGAAAGTTCATGTTTCTGGAACTTGATTTTGCATTATGCAAAAATTTATCGTTACTTCATCTTCTTCATTGTCAGATTGAGGTCGGTCGCTCTCTGAATCTGATTGAATTTCATTATTATTTATGTTTCTTCTGTTTAGTGTTAATCTGCTACGAATTGATGGATCAACGTCCATTTTTTCGACAGGAAGATTCAATGGAGGTTTATATTTTTCAGTATTTGTTGGGTGGATATTTTTATCAGTGGATTTATTATCAATTTTATTAAATGTTGATTTATTTGGTGCAAAATTTTTATTTTCGTATTTGATTGTAGGTTTCTCTGATCTATTGGCAGTTATTTGTTGAGATCTAAATTTCCGCATAAAAATGCATATGCATCTTCAATGTCCTTTGGCCTTGCTGCCTGGACATGTCCAAAGTACGGATCACGAAGTCCGGAAATAAATGCTGCTAATGACATCTTCCTCTATGAAGATGCATATAGCGTCCCAGTTTTGTTGGTATTTCGGGGTTTGCTTGGCTAAAATTTTAATGTTTTGTACAAGCTTCTTTTGGTTTTTTGATAGTATTTATGGATGTTTGTTTTATCATCCATTTTTGATTTGCTTATACGTTGGCACTTGTAGGTGGACAATGTCTTGGTTCTGTCACCGATCGCGTTTGTTAATATGTCCTCGACATCGTCGAAATTTTGGGGATTGCCAGCAAGGCATAATATGTCCTTCGCTTTCCCTTCTATTTTGTTGAGTACCGCAGTCGCTATACATACGGTATTGGTTTTCTGTAACGTGAGGTAAAAAGGCCTCTAGCGTGTTCCTGGCTGTGGATATCCAAGCCGTTAATTGGTTCTTTCTTTACCATCATATGAGGGTAATGGATTTGATTGGGTCGGGTATTCTAAAAGGTTTTCAAAATTGTTCTCCGTTACTCTTGGAGTAATGGGAACGGGATTTGGGTTAGATGGTTGTGCTACTACAGCATCAACCTTTTGGATCAGTTCAACGAATCGTTGATCTTGGTTATTTTGACGTTCTGCAATATGTTGAATATTAGACAGAATTTGTTGCAGTTGAGCATTTAATTGTTCCATATTTGCTCTTTCAATTTCACTTTCGTCTAGACTCAATTTGTCTACGAAAGGAATGAATGATTTTAGGGGGATATGGAAATATTCCTCCGAAGTGTCTGAGTCAGCAACTTACACTCAGAACTTGATTCTTGATTTTGGTTGAACGTTTTCTGCGCTTTCTTTAAAGCAGAAATGTTATAATTTTTTGGAATCTTTGGCATTCACGCTTCGTGATTAGCCGGTGGAGAGATTTTTTTGTTTGTTTTCAAAGTGTCTATCTTGTAGTGCAATCTGACTATCTAAAGAGTCTATCTTGTAGTGCTCTTCAGAGACGTAAGCAATGTTCGAAATTTATTGTTACGATTTTCTACCCGTAGAGTCTATCTTGTAGTGCTCAGCGAGGACGTAAGTTTAATCCACAATTCACTATTCACAAAGGCAACGGGTGCGTCTATCTTGTAGTGCGCTACCGTTGTGAAATGCGATATAATAAAAAAATGAAAATTAATTACTTACGCTTTGATTTCCTGGGCGCACTCAGCAAACGACTTAGTCGCCCTGGTGTTTGTAGGTCCGAACGTCTAGTATCGGTGAGGTGCAGCGGTGACCACAAATCGTCTTTCCATTTGGTTGTTCGGGTGGAGATGGTTGCTGCTGCAGAGCCGGATCACACTTTGGGAGATTTATATTCTCTCACAAGCACTGTTTTTCACTTCACTTAATACCAGACGCCGACGGCTGCGCCAATTATGGAATCGTGGCCGTGATAGGCTTTTTAAAAAACTATGATTTCAACTTTCACTGTTTATTCACATGAAATACTTAATTAATTACAATATTAAAACGAAACAAAATGTTCTACACTACGTACGAAGAATTACTGACCGCGTTGCAGGTCATGCAGTCATCTTTATCGTTTTTAATTGATGAGTCTGCATTCGATCGGTCGTTGACAAACATGCTGACTCGGTGTTGCCATGTGCTGGTTTTGCTGCGGTGGCCTT